>VDFB02354516.1:21698-66742 GCA_007258455.2 Sequoia sempervirens
AGCAAGGCAGCGACTCATGACAAAGAGTTGTAGTTAAAAGACAAAGCATTGATTTTATTGAGGAAAGAGTATTAATAACAAAAAGAAATTAAATTAAGGTAAATCAAGCCGACCCCTTTCATAGTAGCGCTTGTGGTTAGAGAAAATGCTAATCAGCAATTATACCATTACAAATGGCATGCGATTGAGTTTAAAAGATAATACACAGCGATCAGAATTATGTAAGGCAGCAATATAATAAATATTAAGGAAAGGAAATGTTAATTAAAGGCAACGATTGATAAACTAATGGCTGTGATTCCTTTTGGAAAGGCATCGAATTGTTATAAGGAGATAGCTAGTAATAAAGTCAGAAATTAAATAAGTCTTAATGGCAGTGATTAAAGGGACATGTCCATTCAAAGGACATCACCATTTGAAAGGATGCAACTTCTCACCTAGTCGCAAGCTATTTAAGGAGATTCATAGTCATCCAAAGAGGCATATAAGATTTTGTAAAATTATATTCACTCACTCAGATCTGAAGTGCTCTTATAGAGCCTACAAACAGCCAAATGCAGGTGGCATATTGATCACCTACTCAAGGCTACAGATGCATGAACAACCTGCATTATTTCGGACACAGCGCCTAGGACAATCACATGAATATAAAAGACCAGACCAGGGACAGTGATCAAACATATATCTAAATCCATCATACCTTCAAATGCATGATTCTAAAGCAATAAATCAGAAACATCTATTACCTTTTATTATCAATTTCGCATTATTGAACTACTCATCGAATCAGATTTCATTATTCAGGATTTATACCAGCAATGTAGCATTATAATTCATTCTCCTATTTATATATAATTTTCCAATAATCTGGGCTATTATTAATCAGTTAAGTTAGATTTGTTCTTTAAGCAAATCAAAGTGCATAGCATAGCTATATAACTATTTCTACCCCCCTTTTAAAAGCATTGGTTCAATTGGCATATGTTGATATCTATAAAGGAAAGATTTAAAGCAATTCTACAAGGGACATTACAGAGTACAATTCTGTGATTTGTTATTATTTGACAACATATTTACATTGTCAACCCTTAACAGATTAAATCGTAAAAACTACCAATTTTGGGTAGGGGTTATTACACATTAAGCCACCAATGTAAGCCATGGGTAGATGTACCATTTAATCCAATAATAAAGTGATTATGTTGATCATAAGGATAAATAACTTCAGAATTTGAATGATGAAGACATATTATAGTGTTGTACCCAAAACAAATTTTTTGCTTCATTAAGGCATTTTGATTAAAATAGTCTAAACCTTGTAAAAGTGTCGTCAAAAGTCAGTTTTTGGGCAAATCAAGTATGGGCTTTTAGTCAGTTTGATGTTTGGAAGATACTAGTAAAATTTGAAAAAATTGAAAATTAGGATTTCTAGACCCCTATTTTTAGGCAAAAAACCTTAAAAAGAATCTTGTCAAAATTGACTGAAAATTATTTTGATTGGCTTATTTCACTTCATGATCACAGTGGTGAAGTCGGAATCAAGAAAAAGTCAGTTTAAGTCTGGTGGGTAGTTTTCACTTTTTCAGGAGAAAAGTTAGGACCTTCGAGGTCATCAATGGTAGATGGCCAGATACCAGGTATCGAAATCTAAGCTTAAAACGCTCCAGTGAAGATTCTATGTCGAGATATGTTCAAAATAATGCTTCGTCATGGAGGGGTTTTTCATCGAGGTGAAAATCATCAAAAAATTTCTAACTCTAGAAATAAAGGAGCCCTTGGAGGCCAGGGGCGCCCTAGATTTCAGAAGCCCAGATTACCTTTTTGAGATTTGTCACTTCCAAGAAGACTCCTCTAGAATACTGTTAGCTTCGCAATGAGCCTACTAGCTAGTTCGAAAGATCTATCTAGCACCTGAAACTGAAGATTGAACGAGGAATGAGGGAGATGAAATCAATGAAAATTTGACTAACACTCAAGTAGAAAAGTGCCACTGCTAGCCAGGGGCACCCAACTTTTTGAGGCATCAGATGGAACTTTTTGATCAAATGACACCTAGGATGTTTGTCTCAAACTTGATCAGCCTTTGCAATGAATCTCTTAGCGGGTTAATTTGAGTTGCTAAACTGCTAGAATCAGGAGTCAAACTTAAGGGTTTTATCATGATTAGAAATGTCAGTTCAGAGAAAAAGTGCCCTTGGAGGCTAGGGGCGCCCAAGGTTTTGGACCCTCAAATGCAGTTATTTGGGTTAGCTCAAATACTCATCCTATCTATGATGCTTCCAGCTTTCCGTTGCATATCTCAACAGGGTCAGAAGACTTGTCAGTAGCCTACAGCCGAAGATTGAATGGATTATCAGCCAGTTTGAAAAATGTCTCTAGGAGAAAAAGCGCCCCTAGAGGCCAGGGGCGCCCAAGCTTTTCACTTACCAAATGATGTTTTTAGGAAAATTACTCTGCAAGAGATCAGGTTCAGAATTGTGCCAGCTCCATAGTGGACTTGCTCTTAGCCAGCTCTGAAGTTTTGTCAAGTTTCGGAGAATGCAAGATGAAGTGAGGTCAAAATTATGTTCAAAATGCTGAAAATTCGACTGGCTGGTGAAGAAAAGCGCCAGGGGCGCCCAAAATTTTGAGGCCTCAGAAGTTAGAATTGGGGTTTGCAACCTCAAGGAGCTTCTTTTCAGTTTTGATCCTACTCTTCAATGAAATTGTCAGCTAGTTTGTTGAATCCATCAGTCAATCAAAATCAGTGATCGAGCATAGGCTCCGGTGACATTTGCAAATGAAAATTTTCAAAAAAATTCTTAAGTCTGGAGAGTTGGCGCCTAAGTCAAACTTTGAGTTTTGAACTAAAGTGACTTGGCTGCCCTATAATGGAGGAGTTTGTTAACTCAACTTAAAATAATATTAAATCTCCAGTTTAACTTCTGAGTCGACTTCAACATGACGCAGTTTTTACTTGCATGTGGCGAATAACTAAAGTGCATCTGGGTGGCGCCCATTTTAGGGCTTATTTTTCATTCAGTTAATTGAAATTGGGGTCCAATAGTATTTTGGTGTCCGAATTTAGGGATTTGCATGCAGAGTTGACGCCTTAACCCATAAATTTTATTTATTAAGGCATTTGGGCGTCCATTATTCTCATCACAAGTGGAAGCAAACACATATTTTCTCGTGTAGGCAAGATTTCAAGGTGCTACAGGTGACATTTTTCAGTGTTCTTCGCAGTGCCAGGTCTAGATTGTTTAGAGGAATTGTTTTCCGGATTTCATCATTCGAGTGCATGCATTTCAGACTTCATCAAATCTCATTCAAGGCATAGGCGTCATTTTCAGAGGTAGAATATAACTTCTATTTTCTATCTATAAAATTCTTCTATCCTTGTCTTAGGTTTTCTCTCGCATGTCAAAGTAAACATCTTTTTCAGAATTTGGTCATCTGGGTTCATTCAGCATAGCATCAACAACAAAACCCATGTTCCATAATTTTTCGAGAAAATTACCCCACTACTTCTCATTTTGAACTACTGTGTTTTTTTCCGAAGATTCTTTTGCATGTGGACCTAAAAGTCAACTTTTTGAAAAACAAAGAATTTGGGTGTGTTCAACTCATTGGCACCTACAAAACCCATGTGTTAGTTTTTCTCGGGAAAAATTGCCCCCGGTGCACCTCCAGCCCCTATAGTTCTAATTTGAAAAGTCTTTGCATGCCTTGGTAAAACTCATTTTTTCAAGTTTCTGACAATTTGGGTTGGTTTAGAATTTCATTCTTTACAAAACCCACGTTTTAGAAAATTTTCTAAAAATTTCCCCTCAGCTAGTTATTTTTAGCCTTGTCAGGGGTCATTTTTAGCTTTTTCTGAAGTTTGCCCAAACATATCCGACTTTCCAGTCAAAAGTCCAGATTTTCAAAATGCAGTTCAACCCAATAGAATACAATACCAAATTGGTCTTAGTTCATGACTTTTTGAAAACCTTTGACACAAACTTGGGTCACGTTTATCCAATGATCAAATTGAGCACGTTGGAAGGCATTGACAACACGACAGTCAAGAATCCTGATCGTTCCGAATTGCTGGCAGTAGCCTCTATTCCCATCACAATGGCTGATCTTGAGTTCGTCATTGCATGCATTAAGCATTACGACTCATCTACAAGATAAATCCGATCAGCTAAGGGGCGAGTCATTTGCAGCCTCAAGCTGAGGGATATTGAGAAGTGCTTTGCCATTCCACCCCGTTTTGATAATTTTGTCATAGTCATGGAGGAAAGCGTTAAGATATGGTAGGAAGAGAAGGAAAGATCTCAAAGAAAGGTTGCTCAAAGGTGGCTAAAAGAATAGAAAACCAACTTGCTAAAGAAGGTTGGGCGTGGAGAGTTCAAGGACGAGATTGCTATCCTAATTACTTTGCTCAACCGGGTTACAGGTCAAGAGGAAGCTCATGTTTTCCGACTGTGGATGTTCTATGTCATCTCCCAGATTATCAACAATAAGGAACACTTTGACTGGGCTATGTTGATCAGTGAGGTTTTTCACTAGCAAATCATAGGATTCTTTAAAATCCACGAGTTTCATATGGTTTCTTATCTTGTCTACTTAATTGCATTCCAAGGCAATTTTAGAACTCTGAAAACCAATGGAACTCTTGGCGTTTAGCATGTCCACGAATACTTCCCACAATTGGAGTTCTCAAAGGTTGAACAGGATTTCAAACAGGTGAATGATCACTTCTTGATGAAGATAGTCAGAGACCTTGATAATGAGATGCACATCAGAATTTCACTAGAGACAAAATCAGCAATGGAGACTTGGGCGGATTGGTTTATCCAGTTTCCCACTTTTACAGATATTCGAGTGTATGGTTACATAGGAGAACCTCTAATGCTACCGAGATACCCTTCTAATAAGGTTGTTCATGGAGTTCCTGAGACAGGTTCACGAGGTTCATACTTTTCTTCACAATCGGCACAACAAGCATTCACTTTTCCATGTGGACTAGGCATATACAAGTGCAAGACAACAGCCGATTGCAAGTTGATGAACAACGAGTTGTCAAAACTCCATCTCAAGTACCTCAGCAAGAAACGTTCCTATGATCCTTTGGGTCACTATGCAGCCTAGTTAGAATGAAGTCATTCACACAAGCCAGCACTTGAGGACTTTTGGGTCAACTGAGAAGATGAATTTGAAGTACGTAGACGTCACTACTGCAAACTTACTCTTCCTCAACTTGCTGATTTCCTATCAAAAGATGTTGGGGTTTGTTAGATGATGACGAAGAGGTGTTACTTAGCACATTCGTCAAGGATCAAGCTACTCGCCAGCCGCTTCGACAATCGAATTGGTACACTAGAGAGAGTACTTTGATTGAGGACCTGTCAAGAGGAGTTCTCAAGACTAGTATGTACTTCTTGGACAACAAGAGGAGGCAAAAGGCAATTCCAGTTGCAGAACCGCCAATGGCGTTTTCTTCACTACCTTCTACATCAAGGTCAAGACCCAGAGTTAAGGCCATAATGTATCCATCTTGTTGGCATTTAAATTCGCACCTCTGGAATGCGTATTTGAAACGGACAGCTATGCACAGTAAAACTGCTCTTCAAATTAGGAGGGGAAGCTCCCTCTTGTTGATGGTGTTGAAAGAAAGTAAACTAAGAACTAAGTTTCCTATCTTTTTGATCAGCTTAGAGCACAAGGTTTATTAAACACAAACGCCGCAGCTGAGATTTTATGTTTTACGAACTTCAACTACGACTAACTTAAACTAAAGACGTTTCTAACTTCTCAAGTAATACACAGAGCAAGAGAAACTAGAAATGAACAAGGTTGATTCTCTAACAAAATACTTCAATAAACTCTTTCTCAACAAACATCTACACACTTCAATGTAGGCTAAAATCAAGATCATAAAAGTAGAACACAAATAACAGAAATCTGAGATGTTATATCAAGGCAAAGGAGGCTCATGATTTTATTACTCAAACTTCTAGAACAAAACTTACTTCTAACATGCCTGGAACAAGAAATTGCAGCTAAAGAGGCTTGCACTCTTGTTCTTACACAATACGAACAACAATTACAATAACTTCTTGTTGGCTAAAAGAGACTCAACAATTAGCTATCATAAAACAATTGAACAACACTTGAATAACAAATAGAAGGCACAATAGGCTCAGCGTTTTGTTATCACTAGCATGGTTAAAGAAAACTAATGAGCAAAGACTCTTATTTATAGACAAGCAGAGGAGTAGGGAACCCTAAAATCTCCTTGCTTTCACAATCTAGGGCTTGCTCAGCAAGCAAGCTTTATTTCTAAATCTAGAAAGAAGATAACATCTAACACCTAAGAAAGCAGGAAAAAGCAGGAAACGCCAACTATTACACTTTATCTTCTTTCTCTTCTCAAAGAACGGATAAGAATTATTCCAAGAATAGAAAGAAAGCGGAAATAAAGCTTCTAGAAGAAAGCCGCTTTAAATCTCAATGACATCCGCTAAAAAGTAGGAAAGTGTATCCCGGTTCGGTGTATCTATCCCATCAATAGCAAAGTGGCATTTTTCTAAGATATCCTTTCCATCTGCAATAGATCTAGGGAAATCTTCAATCTCATTGGCTGCCTTTTCAAACTTTGGTGACATCATGGAAGTGTGACTTGGCAGAGTCTTATGTTTTTCTTTCATTAACCTCAGTACAATCTTCTTGTTATATTTTTTCTTATGCATCTCCCATATCCTCTCACATTTGCCCTTTGAGATAGTGACACTTTCAGGCCAAGGCGGAATAGAAAAACACTTCTCGATCATATTAGGCTTCAGACTGCAAATCAATCTGCCATCAACTGACTGAATCTCCCTTGTAGCCGGGTTGTAATGCTTGATGCAAGCGATTACGAACTCAAGACTTTGAACTGATATAGGAATAGATGCTGCTGCGAGGAGTCCAGAGTGTCCCAGGTTTCTGATTGAGGTGTTGCTTGCACTCTCCAAAGCGTGTAGATCAAACACCGGCTTGATATGATGCAAGTCTGTCTCAGCTGTTTTGATGTAATCATGATAGAGAGTTGATTCAGTCTTGAAAACATTGGGAGTGTACTCCATTTTGAAAACCTTCAAGAATGACTGTAAACTCGCCTAGGTTCAGACAAGTTTTGAGCAACTTACTATTTTTAGAATGCTGATTTTTCTTCGTTCAACGGACAAAGTTTTGAAAAAATTTCTGAGATATGGGTTTTGCTTAGAATTTCGTTACAAGACGACCAAGATCATCCGTTTTTGAAAATTTTGAATTTATACTGAAAAAGCAGCAAACCCTAATTTTTTCAATTTTCACGAAAAAAGCTGGCACCTGGGTTTTGTTCAGAATATGATTAGAAATGGACCCAGTTGATTAGATAACTGAATGCACTGAGGATTTCACTGACATGCAAATAAAAAGCAGCTTGCTGCAACTTAATGAAGTTTTTGAAAATTTCTTCAGAAGAATGAGGTGAAAAGACCCAGATGGCTGAAAATTTGAAACTCTTGGCTTTCTTCTTGAAAAATTTGATCTTCTGGATGAAAAAGCATGAAAAAGCAAGGGTTTATGTTGCTGATCTGAAAATTTTGATGAATAACTAGCAAACTTGAGTTCTTGAATCATAAAAATTCTTCAAACTTGCTGCTCCAACTTTCTCCTTTGAATGCTACCTACAAAAATAATGAAAATTACATGAAAGAAAGGTGTTAAATACACTTAGGGTTTTGAAATAGGTTTGCTTTCTTTTGCTTTTATTTACAAAACCCTTAAAATCTCTTTTCAATGAACTTAGACGTCCTCATCTCCTTGCAATTTTGAAATTTCTTGAAAACCTTGCAAATTTCTCTAAGGCATGAGAAATTGGGCGCCCTTCTTGGCTAGGGGCGCCCACTTCAAGCAATGTTAGCCATTTTTTTTTATATTTTCAACTTTTCACGATTTTGACCCCCTACTTTGACGTCGATTTCCGGCTTGTAGACCAATCTGATGAGCAAGCTGAATGATTCATCACGGAGCCTGACCCGTTCTGAGAAGATTGTTCTGGAGGAGGCGTCTCTGGCTAAAAACTTCATTTCGACCTTCGAATTCATGGGAGCCTTTCTCCTCCAGGGGCGCCCATTTTGTCCAGAGTTAGCCATTTTTATGATCTTCAATTTCTTCATTAACTCCTCTACAGATGATCTTGTCGAATCTCGTGAACCGGGCATCGGATTGATTGACGGTTATGTTCGTTGCGAAGCTGAGGAGATCTTAAGAGAGGTCTTCTGGGAGTTACTTTGTCAAACAGTGAGTTTTAAACCTTCAAAAGCTTGGGCACCCTTCTTGGCTGGGGGCGCCCAAGTTCACTATACTTAGTCATTTTTCATAAATTCTCACCTTGCTTCTGAATTCTAAAACTTCACTCTTGTTTCACCTTATGTTCAGCCTCTCATATATGGCAACTGCAAACTCCGATTGACGTGCTGAATGTATCGTTGGAGAGCCGGATCAACTGTGAAGAAATCGTATTAGAGCTACTTTTGCAAATTCATCTGTTTAGGCCCTTGAAAACTTGCGCGCCTCTTCTTTTCTGGGGCGTCCAAACCTTCCAGACTTGGCCATTTTCATCTTCAAGTTTGAAACCTTCATTCTGTATGTTCCACTTTGATCTGAATCTGCTGGAGATTGGACAGTCGGATGATCTGACGGAGACAGGTGTGGCGAAGCTCGCTGAATACTAAAGAGATTGAGCATATGCTCAAACCCTAACTGCTGAGTTAGGTACCCCAAAAAGCTCGGCGCCCTTCTTCACCAGGGGCGCCCAAAGTTCCCAGACTTAGTCAATTTTTTGATAATTGTCATTCTTTTTCATTCTGACTTTTGTGTGAATTCTCTCTGTTCGGCCTCGAATCCCGGATGACTGGATAATTTGATGATTGCATCGTTGGATTCGTTGTGGAGCTGGCAGAGAACTGAGCAACTTTGGTTGGAGGCGTAAACCCTAATTTCAACTTTTAGTGCCCTAAAAAGATGGGCGCCTATTCTCTCCTGGGGCGTCCAAGTCAACCAATGTTAGAGAATTTTCACAATTTTCACCTTCTTCTTTGTAAATTTTCACAATTTTCACTTTCTTCCTCGTAAATTTTCACAATTTTCACCTTCTTCCCCGTTCTTCGTGCTTGTTCACCAACTCGCCTTTTGTTAAACGCCTGAATGTTGAATCTGATGCCTGGCAGCTGACTGACCTCCATTGATGACCTCGGAGCTCCTGTTATGCTTCTGAAAAAGCAGAATAGACCCACTAGGGCAAAACTGATTATTTTGAGATTCTGACTGCACCAGCCTGATATGGAAGTATTTTGAGCCAATCAAAATCAGTTTGAACCTTATTGGACCAACTTTCTATTTTTAAAAAGTTTTGCCAATATCCGTTTCCAAAGAAACCCAAAAAAAGTTACTATTTTTAGAAAATTTCTAAAAATACCAGTTTTCCTAAAAAGCAGGGATGAAAAACTGAGATCTTAGTTTTGTAGATTAAGCTTCCTTGAGCAGACCCAGGTCGTCAGATTTTGAAAATTTTGCGTTTTAACCCCTCATGCAAGACATGCACACCCAAATTTTGACCTTTTTGACTTATTTAACAAGACTTTTACTCATTTCTTCAAAATGTCTGTGTAACAAAAAAAAATTAATTTTGGGGTACAACATCAGAATTGACTGAAAATTGTTTTGATTGGCTTATTTTGCTTCACGATCACAATGGTGAAGTTAGATTCAGTTAAAACTCAGTCTAGGTCTGGTGGGTAGTTTTCACTTTTTCAAATGGAGAAATGACATTTTTGGAGTCATCAATGGCAGATGGCCAGATGTCATATGTTGAAATCTAAGTCTAAAACGCTCAAATGAAGAATTTGTGGCAAGATAAGTGCTAAGTAATGCTTCGTCTCGGAGGAGATTTTTTGTTGGATGAAAATCATCAAAATTTGGCCACCTCTGGAGCACCAGAGCCCTTGAGGCCAAGGGCGCCCTAGATTTTAGAGGCCCAGATGTCAGTTTTGAGACTTGTCACTTCCAGGAAGATTTGTCAGGAATACTGTCAGCTTCGCGATGAGCTATCTAGCCAGCCAAAAAGATATGTCTAGCGCCTATCACGAGGAATTCAACAAGAAACGAGGAAGGTGAAAAATGACTAACACTGGAGGGAAAAGTGCAGCTTTTGAGAAAGGCGCCCATCTTTCTGAGGGGTCAAATGAAGTTTTTTGATCAAATGACACCTAGGATGTTTGTCTCACATCTGCTCACAATGCATCCGTCAATGGGTGAATCTGAGTTGCTGAATTGCCTGAGCTAGAGGTCAAACATGAGGTTAAATCTTGGTCAAGATATCAAGGAAAAAAGCAAAAGAGCACATTTTGAAAAAGGCGCTTAAGCTTTTGGAGCCTTGAATGCCTTCTTTTTGATGATCTCAAGTATTCATCCTGACCGTGTTACATTCATCTCTTCGTTGCTTGTCTCCGTTAGGTCAGAAGTTGACTTAGCAGCCTGTAGCCGAAGTTTTCAAAAGGCGCCCTTGATTTTCAACCCCTAGATGATGTTTTCAAAGGAAGTGCTCTCTTGAGGTTGTTGTGTGGAATGAAGTCAGCTCCGTAGTGAGCTAGTTATCCAGTCCTGAAACTTTGTCAAACAGAAGTTATGGAGGATTCCGTTTTCCCTTCGGACGGAATGAAGATGGAGGAAATTTGGCTGTCTGAGAAAAAGCATTGCTTTTGCAAAGGGCGCTTGGAATTTTGAGCCCTCAGATCTTAGTTTTATGGTCTACAGTCTCAAGGAGTGTTTTGATCAGTTTTTGTCCTGCTCTGCAATGCACCTGTCAACCAGTCAATCGGAGGTCAGTCAATCAATGTCAGGGATTGAACAGAGGCTCCGGAGAGGCTCAAAATTCAGTTTTCATGAAAAATGGCTTTAAGTCCGAGAAAAAATGCCAAAGTCAAAAGTTGATTTTTCAAACTCAAGATGACTTGTGCGCCCTAAAAGAAGATTTTTAAATATTATTCAATATTTGAATTTCCACTTTCAGTTGAAGTGAACGATTTATGGGTTGTCATCTTCAGTTGACATCTTTGCATGTCAGGTGCTTTTTCAGTTTTGCATGTTGAGTTAACTGAATTGCATGTCCAGTTAACTAGTTTTGCATGTTGAGTTATTATTTTGCATGTCCACTTAACTGAAGTGCATGTCAAAAATTAACTGAAGCTTTAATGCATGGCGCATGTGAAGATTTATCTTAAGATATCAAAGGATGGTGCTTTACTTAGGATTTTTCAACTGAAGTCTCGAAGATGGTGATTTATTTTATGGTAAATATTAAAGCATGGCGCTTTATTTAGGGCATATTGATCATCAATTAATTGTTTTGAAAGCCAATCAAAGGCTAGGCGTGGATTATTTGAGGTCCAATCATAAGCCAAGCGCCATTTTTAGGTTTTGGATGCATTTACCATGCCTTTGATGAGAAAGCTTATTTATTTCAAACTTGGGCACCCATTATTCTTCATCCCAAGCAAAGAGAATTTGTTTTTCTTGAGCAAACAAAGCTTTGAAGGTGCTACAGGTGTTAGATTTAAGTGTTCTTCGTAGCAACGGATTCAGTTTGTTCAGAGGACGAATATTCCAGACTTCAATTTTCATTTGCATGCAAGTTTCATCAAATTCCAGTCAAGCATAGGCGATTTTCTACAAAAGTTGAATAAACAAAAACAAACTTCTATCTTTTGTCTAATTTCTTCTATTCTCGTCTTAGGTATTCTTTGCATGTCAAAGAAAACGGCAAAATTTTCAGAGTTTGATCATCTGGGTTCACCTACTTCAGCATCAGCATCAAAACCCATGTCTTAGATTTTTCCGAGAAAATTGCCCCGTTGCTTTTATTCTAAAGCTGTGTGCTTTTTTTCCGAGAATTTCTTTGCATGTGGGTCAGAAACACACCTTTTCCAAAATCGAGCTATCTGGGTTGCCTTAGATTTTCATTTTGCATAAAACCCATGTTCCAAATTTTCTCGGAAAAAATTGCCCCGAGCGAGCTCTAGAACCAGTGCTTTTCTCGACCAAAAAAACCTCTGTGCCTTGATAAAACTCAATTTTTTGAATTTTGATTCATTTGGGTTGTCTTAGAATTTGATTCTGCACAAAACCCACATGTGAATTTTTTTCCACGATAAGCTATTTTTAGCCTTGTCCAGCAATTTCCAGCCTTTTCAGAAAGTTGTCCAAACATACCCAACTTCACAGTCAAAAGTCTGTTGTACCCCAAAATTAAAATTTTTGTTACACTTAAATATTTTGAAGAAATGAGTAAAAGTCTTGTCAAATCAGTCAAAAAGGTCAAAATTTGGGTGTGCACGTCTTGCATGAGGGGTTAAAACGTAAAATTTTCAATGTCTGATGATCTGGGTCTGCTAAGAACAGCTTAACCCACAAAACCCAAATCTTAATTTTTCATCCCTAAATTTTAGGAAAATTGCTATTTTTAGAAATTTTCTCGAAATAGTAACGTTTTCTGGGTTTTTCTGGGTTTCTTTCGAAAAGGATACTGGCAAAATTTTCTAAAAATAGAAAGTTGGTCCGATAGGGTCCAAACTGATTTTGATTGGCTCAAAATACGTCCATATCAGGCTGGTGCAGTCAGAATCTAAAAATAATCAATTTTGCCCTACTGGGCCTATTCTGCTTTTTCAGAAGCATATCTAGAGCTCTGAGGTCATCAATGGAGGTCATTCGACTGCCAGGTATCAGATTTAACACCCAGGGTATTCAACAGAAGATGAATTCAGGAAGCTGTCACGAAGAACAAGAAAGAAAATTGAAAATTCATGAAAATTTTCGAACACTGGCAAGTTTGGGCGCCCCTGTTGAAGAAAGGCGCCCACCTTTTTAGGGCATCAAATGTCAGAAATAGGGTTTTCGCCTCCAGTCAAACTTCCTCACTTTTATGTCAGCTTCGCAGCGAATCCAACGGTGCAGTCAATAGATCATTTAGTCATCCGGGATTCGACGACGAACAGGAGAGATCCGCACTGAAGTCAGAACGAGGAAAGTTGGAAATGTTGAAAATTTGACTAAGTGTTGAGAAAATGGGCGCCCTTGGTAAAGAAGGGCACCCAAGCTTTCAGGGGGTCAAACGAATGAATTTGCAGATAAGGTTCTAACGTGATTTCGTCTCAGTTGATTCAGCTTTCCAGTGAGACACTCAGCACGTCAATCGAAGTTCGCAGTCACCAGATACGAGGAGCTGAACATAGAGTTCGACAAAGGCTGAGAACGAAGATTCAGAAGCAAACACATGAAAATGGAAAATAAACTAACTTTGGTGAACAGGGGCGCCCCCAGCCAAGATGGGCGCCCAAACTTTTGAAGGCTTGAAATTCATCGTTTGACGAAGTTCATCCCAGAAGACCCCTTCTCATTCTTCGTCAGCTTCGCGATGAGTATAACTGTCAGTCGATCCGACGCCCGGAGCTCCAAATCCGACGAGATCGTCTGTAGAAGAGGATTTAATGAAGAAATTTGAAGATCATGAAAATGGCTATCTCTGGGTGAAATGGGCGCCCCTGGAAGGAAAAGGCACCTATGATTTCGGAGGTCAAAATGAAGTCTTTCGCCAGAGGTGCCTCCAGAACTTCTTTCTCAGAATCAGTCAAGCTCCGCCGTGAAACCTTCAGCTCGCCTGTCGGATCAATCTACCAACGGGAAATCGGAGGCGAAGTAGCATGTCAAAATGAAGGAAAGTTGAAAATGTTAAAAATTTGGCTAACATTGGAAGAAGTGGGCCCCAGGTGAAGAAGGGCACCTGAATGTTCATGCCTTAGAATATTTTTCGAAGGTTTCAAAATTGCGAGAGGAGAATGGCGTCCAAGTTCAAGGAAGTTGAGTTTTAGGGTTTTGGAAATAAAAGCAAAGAAAGCAAAACCTAATCCAAAACCCTAAAGTCTATTTAACATCATTCTTTCATGTATTTTTCATTATTTTTGCAGGTAGCATCCAGAGGAGAAAGTTGGAGCAGCAAGTTTGAAGAATTTTTGTGATTCAAGAATCCATCTTTGCTGGTTTTACATCAGATTTTTCAGATCAGCAAGCATAAACCCTTGCTTTTTCAAGCTTTTTGTTCCAGAAGATCGAATTTTTCAAGCTGAAGGCCAAGGCTTTCCATTTTTCAGTCATCTGGGTCTTTTTGCCTCAATTTTCTGAAGAATTTTTCAAGAACTTCATCAAGTTGCAGCAAGTGCTTTTATTTTGCATGTCAGCGAAAACCTTAGTGCATTCAAATTTCAACCATCTAGGTCCTTTCCAATCAGTCTTCTGAAGAAAACCCATATTGTAGCTTTTTTTCAAGAAAGTTCAAAATCTAGGGTTTGCTGCTTTTTCGATCAAACGTCAGGGTTTTGCAAATCCAATCAACTGGGTCCATTTCTATTCATATTCTGAACAAAACCCAGATGCCAGCTTTTTTCGGGAAAAATTGAAGAAATTAGAGTTTGCTGCTTTTTCAGGCCAAATTCAAAATTTTCAAAAACGGACGATCTGGGTTGTCTTGCATCGATATTCTGAACAAAACCCATATCTCAGAAAAATTTCTCAAAAATTTGTCCGTTGGAGCACAAAAAATCAGCATTCTAAAAATAGAAATTGCTCAAAACTTGTCAGATCTAGGGCAAGTTTACAGTCATTCTTCAAGTTTTCCGAAATGGAGTACACTCCCAATGCTTTCAAGACTGAATCAGCTCTCTTTCACAATTACATCAAAACAACTGAGACAGACTTGCATCATATCAAGCCGGTGTTCGATCTACATGCCTTGGAGAGAGCAGGCAACACTTCAATCAAGAACCTGGGACATTCTGGACTCCTCGCAGCAGTGTCAATTCCTATATCAATTCAGAGCCTTGAGTTCGTAATCACTTGCATTAAGCATTACAACCCGACTACTAGGGAGATCCAGTCACCAGACGGTAGATTGATTTGCAGCCTAAAGTCTGATATGATCGAAAAGTGTTTTTCCATTCCCTCGTGGCCCGAAAGCGTTACTCTCTCAAAGGGTGAATGCGAAAGGATATGGAATATGCATAAAGATAAATATAGCAAGAAGATTGCATAGAGGTGGATGAAAGAAAAGCATAAGACTCTGCCAAAGAACGTCGGGCTTGATGAAGTGCAAGATCAATTCCAGAGTGTTGTTCGCAGTTGCAATCCAGTTGGCGGAAGGATAGGCCATATTTCAGATGATGTCAGCAAAGTTCGATAAAGCGGCCAATGAGGTCGAAGATTTCCTGAGATCTATTGCAGATGCTGAAGATATTCTTGAAAAGCGGTGCTTTGTTGTTGATGGCATAGATGCACCAAACCGGGACACAATCTCTAACTTCCTAGCAGATGTGATCGAGCTTTAAAGCAGCTTTCTTTCCCACTTTCTTTCTATTCTTGGAATAATCCTTATCCATTCTTTGAGAAGAGAAAGAAGATAAGATGTAATAGTTGGCATTTCCCGCTTTTTCTGTTTTCTAGGGTTTTAGATGTTATCTTCTTTCTAGATTTAGTAATAAAGCTTGCTTGCTGAGCAAGCCCTAGATTGTGAAAGCAAGGAGATTTTAGGGTTCCCTACTCCTCTGCTTCTCTATAAATAAGAGCCTTTGCTCATTAGTTTTCTTTAACGGTTATTGTCATAGCAAATTGCGAGCCTGAATTGCAGCAAGTTGTTATTCAGTTTCAATTCACTTAGTTAGAACCGTGCTAGTGAGAACAAAACGCTGAGCCTATTGTGACTTCTATTTGTTGCTCAAGTATTGTTCAATTGTGTTGTGATAAGCAAATTGTTGAGCCTCTTTAGCCAACAAGGAGTTAGTGTGATTGCTGTTTCTATTGTGTTAAGAATAAGTTTGCAAGCCTCTTTAGCTGCAATTTCTTGTTCAAGGCATGTTAGAAGTGAGCTTTGTTCCAGAGATTTGAGTAATAAAATCATGAGCCTCCTTTGCCTTGGTCGAAAATCTCAGATTTCCGCTATTTGTGTTCTACTTTTATGATCTAGATTTCAGCTTACATTGAAGTGTGTAGATGTTTGTTGGAATAGAGTTTATTGAAGTATTTTGTTAGAAGATCTACCTTGTTAATTTCTAACTTCTCTTGCTTTGCTATTACTTGAGAGGTTAGGAACGTCTTTAGTTTAAGTTAGTCGTAGTTGAACTTCTTATATCGGAAAATCTTAGCTGCGGTGTTTGTGTTTAATAAACCTTGTGCTCTAAGCTGATAAAAAAGATAGGCAACTTAGTTCTAGTTAACTTTCTTTCAAACACCATCAGCAAGAGGGAGCTTCCCCTCCTAATTTGAAGAGCAGTTCATCTGTGCATAGCTGTCCGTTTTCAAATCCGCATACCAGAGGTGCGAATTTAAACGCCAACAAAGTCCTTATTTTCAAAATGCAGTTCAATCCTATAGACTATAAGACCAAATCAGTCCTAATGCATGACTTTGTGAAAACCACTGATACAAACTTAGGTCATGTCTATCATGTGATCAATCTGAATGCATTAGAGGGTGTTAGCAGCAATACACTGAAGAATATTGAACATTCTAGGTTGTTGGCAGCAGGATCTATTCCCATCATAGCTTTCGATCTTGAGTTTGTTCTTGCTTGCATCAAGCATTACGACTCGTCTACACGACAAATCAGATCAACTGATGGCAGAAGTCATCTGCAGTCTTAAGCCAAAGGATGTAGAGAAATGTTTTGCTATTCCTCCTCGTTCAAACAATTTCATTGTGATTATTGAGGCTTGCGAGAAGATATGGAATGAAGATCCAGAACGTTCACAGAGAAAGGTTGCTCAGAGATGGTTGAAGATTCAGAAGACCAACATGCCTAAAAAGGTTGGTCGTGGTGAATTCAAGGACGAGGTTGTTGTTTTGATAACTCTACTCAATCGAGTTATGGGTCAGGAAGAGGCAAACATTTTTTGACCATGGATGTTTTACATCATTTCTAGGATCCTTGATGGCACAGAACATTTTGACTAGGCCATGTTGATCAGTGATTGCCTTCATCAGCAGATTTCTGGATTCCTCATGTTTCATGAGTTTCACATGTTCTCTCACTTGGTCTACCTAGTTGCATCTCAAGGTAGTTATAGACACCTGAAGACTAACAGGACTCTTGGTGTTCAACGTGTTCACGAGTACTATCCTCAGTTGGAGTTTTCTAAAGCTAAATAAGATTTCAAGGCAGTAAATGATCACTTTTTCATGAAGATAGTCAGGGATTTCGATAACAAAATGCACATCCGGATTTCTACAGAGGTGAAATCAGCGATGGAGACTTGGGCGGATTGGTTTATCCAATTCCCTACTTTCACATACATCCGGGTTTATGGATACGTCGGAGAGCCTCTAATGTTACTGAGGTACCCGTCAGACAAGATTCTTTTCATGGAATTTCTCAAACAAGTTCAACACGTTCACTCTTTTCTTTGCAATCGTCATAAGTCTGCAGTTTCCTTTCCTTTCAGATTGGGTATTTTCACATGCAGAACTGCAGTAGATGGCAAGTATATGACAAACGAACTTGAGAGATTCAATTTCAAATTCCATGTTGAGAGGCATTCCTATGATCCTTTGGGTCAATATGCAGCCAAGTTGGAGCGAGGTGCACATAAGCTAGCACTTGAAGACTTCTGGGCTAATTGCGAGCATGAATTTGAGGTTCGTCGTCGTCACTACTGCAAACTCACTATTACTCAGCTCTTTGATTACCTATCAGAGGATGTTGATAGTCTATCAAATGATGACGAAGAAGTTTTGCTCAATTCATATGTTAAAGATCAAGTTGCTCGGCAACCACTTCGCTCACCAGATTGGTATGCCAAGGAGAATACTTCCATTGAGGACGTGTCTAGATCAGTTATCAAGACCAACAAGCAGTTCTTGGAGAGTAAACGAAGGCGAAAGTCAGTTCCAGCTACAGAGCCGCCAGTGGGTTTTTCTTCACTGCCTTCTACTTTGAGGTCAAGGCCTCGGGTCAAGGTTATCCTGAAGCCACCAGAAGGGGTTAGACTCAACGGAAACACGAGGGGGAGGACTACTGGAAAATGAAAGCAAAAGCAAGTAGAGAGAGCTCTTGAGATTCCAGTGGAGACAGTCATTCAGGCTGAGCCACGTATTTCACCTCCTAGTTCACCACGTGTGCATCCTATTGATATAGACTCAAAGCCTGAGATACCAGTTCGAGTAGAATCAGAGACAATCGACCCACCACAGGTTGATACATCAAGGACAGTCTCTCCTTGAACTGATAATATTGTTCAGTCTTGTTGGCTTGAGAAATCTTTGGGAAGATGGAGACGAGAGCCTTCATATAACCTTGATTTGTCTGAGTTCGGTGAACCTTATCAAAGGAGGTCGAACAAGAAAATCAAGAAGCAGGTGCACATCGAGAAGACTCCAAAGTCAGAGATTGTCATAGAGGTTGCTACTCCTCCAGAGGGTAAGAGCCTGGATGAGGTTGAAGTCGGTGATTTTACCTTCACCAAAGTGAATTTTGGTAGGACCACTCGAGAAACAGACGTGAGCCTTCTTAAGATTGTCACCAATAATCTTGAAGAATGCATCACGAAGGACGGAGAGGATAAAGCACTTTTTAAAGCTAAGAACAGTCAACTTCGACAGTATATCTCTGATCTTGTTCATGGTAATCCAAGTAGAGCGCCTGTTCTTTCACAGAATACACCTGCAGAAAAACAAAAGTTGGATCAGTTAGTCAATCGTGGTAGACTTCTAGACAACTAGATTGAAAACTTCGTTGTTACAAGTTGGCATCTTCTTGCGGATTTATATCAATTGAGGAGTGATGCGCATAAACTTCGCCAAGGGATCCAGCTGCTCGAGACTTCAGATGCAAAGGGCATAGCCAAGGATCAAGTTCGTATATCTCAGTTATTTGTTGCATATGATGCTCTGGAGATCGATGAAGATAGGGAGAAGGTCTTCGCTTGGAGAGAACAGCATCTGTTTAGAATGGAGACATGTGAGAAGATCTCTACCAAGTTATATACACTCAGTGATAACGTTGTCAGAGTTCTTGCACTCATCAGTGGCTTTGTCGTTCAAATCCCATGTCATTATCTTCTTGAGGATGGCATGTATGTTAAACTTGATACAATACAAGCCGAGTTTGAGAAGCTGATTCGTGATGATCTCGAAGGAGATCTTGTGGCGTCTAAGTTGGATCACATTTCAGTGATTTCAGCTAGTTTCAAAAAGACGGCTGAGGATGTCAAAGAATGCATGCATACAATCAAGGATGGTGACAAGGAATTGAAGAGGCATATTATTATTTTGGACAACGTCAAAGTGCCAGAGGACAGAGTGATCGATGAGTTCCTGGTCGAGGTGTTGGATCAAGATGACCTGGAGTGATCTGCTAGTTGGGACCTGCAGTTAGTTTTGAGGATAGAGTTAGGAGCAGTAGTTAACTTGACTTTCAGTCTTAAGTTCTCTTGCTGATTTCATACATGCATATCTCTTCCTTGGAAATATCTTCGCAAGAGTTAGGTTTAGGGTTTTCAATTAACTGATGGTAGTGTTCCAGTTAACTTGCTTTCAATAAGGACGTGCATGCTTGCACATCGTCCAGTTAGAGTAGTTCGTACCAGTTAATTGATGGTAGCTTTCCAGTTAACTGTATAGTTTGCTTTGTTAGGGTTTAGCAATAAAATCTTGCATGCATGCAAGACTGTAGTTGACTCAAGGTGATTTTAGGGTTCCTTACACCTTTGATGTCTATAAATAAGAGCTTTTGCTCATTTGTAAATAACTTTTGCACGAGAGAGTAATATATGTTGTGCCTACCTTGCCTATAATATTGCTTATTTTGTATTTGTTCGCGAGTATTTGTGATAATGATGAATTGTTATGCCACTTGGGTTTCATGTTGTTATTATGGTGAATGCTTATCTTAATTAGTTATAGTGGCTAGTTCGATCGTAAATTGCACGCGCGTTTCGTCTATGCAATTTACTGTCCTAGTTGGCTATCCTTTGTGTTTTGTTTTCAATAAGCCTATTCAAATTGAGCAAATAGTTGTGCCCACCTTGCCTTCACGTTGTGAATCTATACTTAAAGCTTATCATGTGATGTGTGTAATAATAAACCTGTTCAGACCAGCAAATAGTTGTGCCACCTTGCCCTCACGTTGTGAATCTGTACCTAGTTTATCGTATAAGAACGTTCCTGCTCCATTTCCTCATACTCTATTTACTTGAGGAGATTGGATAGATTTAAAGCTTTAGTTTTAGTTATAGTTACTGATTTGCAAAACTAGAAAATCCTTAGCTGCAACGTTCGTGGTTTTCCTAACCTTGTGCCTCTTACAGCTGACAAAAAGATAGGAAATAGTTTAGTTTACTTTACAAGCATTTTGTTCGCACAACAAGGGAGCTTCCCCTCCTAATTTGAAGAGCACTCATTGCGTAGTGTGCATAGCCGTCCGTACCAACTTATATTCCAGAGGTGTTAGTTGTTACGCCAACAAGCCTACACCTCGAATAAGTGTCCCGCCTCCTTGGGAATCCTAACTTAAAGATTATCGTAAACCAATTCCCTGCTCCTAATTCCTCTTGCTTTATTTTTCTAGAGGAGATAGGATAGTTTTAGCGTTAGCCTAATGTTTGTTAAGATCTGCGAAACCAAAGAAAAACCTTAGTTGCAATGTATTGGGTTTCTTAACCTTGTGCCTCTACTAGTTGAGTCAAAAAGATAGGATTTAAAATATTTTAATTCTTCATGCATATCAGAAAAAGAGGGAGCTTCCCCTCCTAACTCGAAGAGCAGTTAATACTGTGCAAAGTTGTCCATTGGCAATATGCACTCCAGAGGTGCGAATTGTAACACCAACATATAGTTGATGACTTGAGTTGAATACTACATAAAAAAATTCTAGCGCAACATTGTATCAATACACTACAGACAAATAAAAATATATTATAATAGTTCCAATGTCTGATATTAAGAAACGTGTTGGCGTTTCACTTAGCACCTCTAGAGTGCTTATTGGAAACGGACAGCTGTTGCAAGTGTGTAGTAACTACTCTTCAAATTAGGAGGGGAAGCTCCCTCTTGTTGCTGATGTTTGCATAAAAAAGTAAAATAAACTACTGTTCCTATCTTTTTTACTCAGTGGCAGGACACAAGGGTGCATAAGCACAATGCTTTGCAACTAAGGTTTTCTCTAGTTTCTGCAGATTTTAACTACAACTAAACTAGCTTTTAATCTATCCTATCATCTCAAGATAAACAGAGCATGAAGGTATAGGAGTGGGAATGGATGGTTCGATCACTTAGATGAATGTTTCTCCCAGAATGTCTCTGAAGGCTCTGAACTTCCTGATTTATGCTGAAATAGAATTCACACAAGTGATCTTCAAATGGTAGAATAGATCCTAGGATTCCCAAGGAGGTACCTGTTGATGTGATTTTTGTGGCCGCACCAATCAGCAGAACAAAGTAATCCGAAGGCTACTCCATTGTCTCTTGATCAAAGAATTCCATACCCTAAGATTGCCAGAAAGTTCATATGTTCAACTCCAAGGTTCCGAAATGCTATGGAATACCCTTAGTAGGTTCGTTGTGATTTTGTTGTTTACACGAGGGGACTTACACAATTGTTCAAAAGGTTTGCAACTAACAACAGGTTTATGATTGGAAGGAGATTTTCGTGTGTTGCGGATGATTTAGCAATGAAGTGCATGTTTCTATACTAACCAGAATTATGCGGAATTTAAATGGATGTAGGGTTCTAAAAGATCTAAGTTCTAGTCTAAATGCAAGACATGTGGAGCTTAACTTCAGCAGACTTCAACCAAATTTCGCCTTGCCTCGCGTAGGACAGCTTCAGCAAAATTCGTGCAATCTTCAAGGGAGTAGCGGAAGATATTCAGATTACAATTTAGCATGCATATACCATCAGGACGACGCATACAAGCACGTGGATCACAATCGAAGTTAAGTTTGAAATGATTTCCAGTTGACCACACAAGGAAAACTTGCCGTCAGCAAGTTGCTAGTGGTATGGAATAAACGAAGCTACCTCAATTAAACACCACAAATCCACAACTAACTACTTGCATGAAAATAAATATTACTCTAACTTATGTCCTACTTGAAGTTGAAGGGCGAAGAAACCTCACTAACTGCTCATAATGAAAGACAAATTCACCATCAATGAAACTCTTTTATTATGATAGTCTTCGTAACAATTCCTTACAAAATTCTCAAAGGGAGAACTTTCCTTCTCCTTCAAACTATGCTAAGTTATCAAACTAAGCTAAGCTACACAACTATCAATCTCTTTGCTCTAGTCTCTAGTCTGATGTCCAATCTAATTTCTAATGAAGTACAAATGAGGGGGTGTAAGATACCTTGCCTAAACTGCCCTGAATTTTTCAATTTGTATTGTTTGACATTTTGTCAAACATTTTAGATGCAATCTGATTTCTGAATGTTGCTTGAGATTTTGAAGAGGTGTTTGACGTTTTTCAGTCTGATACTTGTAAAACAATTGTATAAAATGATAGAACAATAAAGCTAAGCAATCTACTATCTAACATGGCTCTTGCTTTCCAAATCAATGAGATTCAACGCATGCAAGTATTGGCTTTCAATATGTTGAACATATGAACATGGACAATGCTACAGACTTCATGGATTTCCTTGCATTTCAATAATAGTAGTGCACTAATAACATAAACACCAATGTCTGTAATAGCCTAGAGGGATAATCTTTTCACTACAACTCCATTGCCATGCAATGGCATCACACAGCACTAATAGAAAGGCTATAACAGCAGCCTGATATACAAAATACTGAGAGCAACTAAGACTGTAATTCATGAACAGCAACTCATATCCTCAAATTGACAAATCCCCCAAACGGATACAGAATATTTTCTAGTCATTAGTGATCAGATTTCTCATTGGAGACAGACCCACAGTAGAACAACAACTTACAGACTGTTACAGAGTAATTCTTAACAAAAAGTGAACATCACTCCTTCACAAGAACATTCTACAAGTGAGGTGCACTAGCAATGGTAATAATGGACTTCCAAGCAATGTACAATTTAGAAATCAGTTTCAGACCCTCAAATCAACTTTCTGAGATTAAAATGCAGAACCATTTACTCATTATACAGTCTCAACATTCAACAGTAGCACTTTACAATTATCCAAAGTGTTTAGAGACCAAAACTACAATTCTGAGCACTCAGGAAGTGAAACAACAGCATGGAGATTTCATACCAATATCATAGACCCTCAGAAATTAATTTACAACTTAGTCACTAAGGATTTCCTTTCAACATGAACAAGTTCATTACAACTTTGATGGAAAATATTGAAACATTCAAATCTGGAATAGTCACCCAATCTGATAGAGATAAACAGCCTGGAATCAACTCGTCTCAGCATTGACAAGGAACCGGTAGCTTCAGACAGGTCCGTAATACCTCCCACTGTCACGTTTTACCAGGAAGAACACCATGCAACTCTCATATGATTATAACCTCTCCTCATAACTAACACGCCATGCTTCTGGAATCCCCACGACTTTGCCATTTGAACTCACAATATTCCCATCTTCAGACACAACCTGGATAGGGGCGACAAGACACTTAGATGCCCACGTTTTTGCAGCTCGAGCCCAAATGACCTGTGTATAGCCTTCACGTGAATGTCTAGAGAGAAAATGATTGACTCCAAGTGGTTTTCGGGCTTGCAGTAATGAACACGACCCTGCTTAAAGTGACGATCTGATGATCACGCCCTCACAGAGGTGTTCTTGTTCGACAATCATTGCTCAAACTCCTACTGAAACTGCAAGTCGTTTTGAACCAAGATGGCATTGAAAGTGATTAGCAACCTCAATGAAGCTTCAATGGAACGCCTGAATGATTCTCTCCACTATTCCCAACTAGGGTTGATGATTCCACAACCGAAATGGGAGCTTTAGGGTTTTCCAAACCTCAAACCAGAAGAACTCGACCAACCATTGCCGTGAGAAATGTTCATCAAAAGGTAATTCGAAAATGAGCTTCTAATTCTTTATATATCTCACTTAATTTTTCCCCTCAACATTATAAGGTGACCTTATAAAGTCATAATTTAAATATTTCATTTATGTCACTTTATGATTATGTTTTATTAATTATTTAATATCACCTTTTTAAATTAACTTGACACTTAAGGCAATAATGAATAATTAAGTAAACAACTCCCTTGTTGTCCCTTTAGCTCTCAGGAATAGCACTCGATGAGGTCGCTACAAAAGGGGACATTACAGTCCGCCCTTCCCAAAGATTGCTTGTCCTCAAGCAATGCCAAGGTACCCACAATAGCAACCACTGGAACCAACTGCACCCAAGGGTAATTCCGGGGTCCCAAGTCAATCTCTGCAAATGTCCACCATGCTGTCGCTGCACTACTCTGATAAAAACTATAAACGTGTCACTCTCCAACTGTGCTCTCAACTTCTGCGACCCAGAATAGTGAACATCACCAATACCCATACTGAAATATCTACGAAGGTTGTAACCTCTATCCTGGAAAATCTCTTGCCGAGGCGCCTCAATGAGATCCATATATGAAATCCCACTGTGTAACTCGATCCAGGGCAACATGAAACATACTCTGCTCAACTCCAAAGGGAAACCCTCAACAAATATCCTCGTAATGCCCCAGAGGTGATGTGAATTAGTCCCTAATCGGAGGCCGATAACAACAGTGTCATCCCTGGAATCATCCATCCTGACAACGCCAACTCGATCATAGACTAATAACCTCTCATCGATACCGCCTCCCCAAGCATCAATATGCTCATATTGAGCACACCAACTCATCCAATTGACTGCAATCACCACCATAGCATCTGCAGATATATCTATCAACCGCTCAATCCGACTATAGCATCCATCACTCACCCTGGTGGGAGCTAGTAATAATTGCTCAAGCTCTAAAAATCCTCCCACAACCTGTTGCCAAGAAGCCTGTAGGTCCACAAAGTCACTCTGCCTATAAACTGATGTCGTCATCGCCCACAAGAGAATGCTAGGGCAGCAGCTGTCACAAATCATTACCCTCAAAAAAATAGGAAATGTGAATGTAGGAATGACCAAAGGAACTCCTCCAACAACCTCATTACCTCTACCAATTAACACCCACTGAGAATTGCCCAACTGCTGGACTGAAGGTACTGACCAATCCATCTGCATGTTATCGTTCATTGTCTTTTGTAGGCTGATTGGAAAGTGGACAACAGTGTCAAATCTGAAAATTTGTTCACCAAACCAATTTTGAATGAACCTATTACCCTTAGTAACTGTCCCTGGATCCCAAGTCCTATGATTACCACCAATCATACTCACACACATGTCCCCTTGACTGATGCAACAATTGATGATAGTTTTGATAAATCTAAGAATCAGGTCTATAACCATCTTAGGATTGCCATGGCTGTCATAATTGGGTGATTCCCTATCAACACTCAACCTCCAAGCGTTAGAGTGACAAGCCAAAGCACACAAACCCATGCAATCAATTGTATCTTTCAACACCAATTTTAATAAATCAATATACAATAGTATAGGACAGCCACCATTCATCCTAGAGTAAGATAAGACCCCTAGCACCAAATCTGAAAATCCTCTTACTTGCTGCAGGTTGATGAAGTTATACCAACTTAGCAATCTAGGAATATGATACTCACGAACATCGACTACCAAGGAATGATGCGCAGCATGTTTAGGATTAAGAATCCTCAAGATTTCAATTGTTAGTCCTCTCAAGGAGGTGTCATTCAAAGTGACCCAAGATAGTATCTTCATAAAGCAAGTATTATCAAATCCCTTTTGAAATGTCGATCTTTTTGTGTACCTTGGATCCATCCACACTATCACATTCTTGTCTATGATGTCATGGGTGTCAACATGAACAAGCTCCTTAACAAAATTACCCACTTGACACTTATCTATCTCCTTGTGATTATCAAATTCATGTATAGACAATAGGCTGCTGTTAACACTCCTAAAATTCACATATTCTTCATCATTTTTAGTGATGTCTTCATAAGATTCATGCATACCTTCTTCCAATCCCAAATGCTTATCATTACTTGTTGATCCTAGACGTGTATCATGCTGAAAGCTGCCTTCAACACCTGTTATATCTGCTATTCCATGGCTGCAATCTGTACCTATGTGCGGAGATTGATCCTCAATATCCAAGAATTCAAATTCTTGACGTGGGTTCCAAACTCTACCATCATCCCGAACCTCTCCAATAGAGGAAGTGTCAAAGTCATTATGCATTATTTCATTACTAGTACACTCTTCTACAAGTATCCGAGGGTAGCTTGGCTCCAAACTGCAATCCCTGTGACACTCATTAAGATCATCGGCCTCTTTTTCCTTATCTTCAACCAACTTGATAACGTGATCCCTATCCACAAACACTTGTGAGTAATTTGACTTCATTATTCTCAAGGCTTCTTTGATTACTTGTAAATCTGCAAGAGGAGATCCCCTTTCAATGCCCTTTTGTCTCTTTTCAATCTGTACCTTCCAAAAGAAATCTTCAATGAATTTGTGTGAGTTGTCAAAATGAATTAGAGCTGCCATAACCTTATCTTCCATGACTATCAACTGATTCTTCCAATCATATGACTCCTTAAGCCTTTGATAAAGATTAGCCTCACACCATCAATTTTCAGACCTGTCTTCAAGAATGTGACTCTTAAATTTAGTCACCTCAATGACATTTCCCTTGCATGTTCTAGGTTTTGTGGTAAGGACAGCGTTGTGTTTGAAAGAGAGATCATCATACGTTTTCTCTCCTCCATATTTTTGTGATGAAATGCCTGGATCCCATGAACTTATGAGCTGATGGTTCAGATCTGCACAAGTAAACTCATTGTGTTTCCCATGAATGGCTGTTTTAAAATCTTCATCAGCATACTTTTCACCTTGGATCTTTGAGAAGACAAATTGTTCTTCACTAGTCATGGGAATTTCCCACTCATACTCGGGGCTATCATCACTAAAATAGTGGAGATGCTCTTCCTTAGGTGCTGATCTGAAAATTACAGCAGCATCAACTTGTTCAACCTTCGTAGTTTCACCGTTTCCCATATCTTCATCAAGACAATCTACTTCAATGCTCCCAAGCTTGTTAGCAAAGTCAACTTCTGGAAATCTATCAATCATTCTCAACCCATTCTTCAATGTAGTGGCATCTTCAAGGTCTTCATCGAATGAAGGACTTGCAAAGTCCAACACTCCAGGGTCATTAACTCCATAAAAACAAAGCTCAGCTTTACTAATTTCTGCTGTAGTCTTTCCCAAATCAGCGAGCTCCTTTATGCATGTCTCTTGATTATTGACCTTGTCTTCATCATGCAGAGGTTCAGACTCATTTATTTCAGCTATCAAGACTTCATCTTTTCCATTTTTGGATTCCACAACATCCTGAAAGGAATGACATGTGGTGAAGGTTACTGATTCATCTTCTTTATTCTTGCATTTGTGGTTAGGCTCCCAAGAATCTTTACATAGGAAGCAAAGATTTCTTCCCCTGAGTTCAGTCCTTGTCCTTTCTATGTATTCAATAAGGCCCTTTTTGTCAGGATCCCCTTCCTTGATTATTTCCAAGAAAGCATCCCATGAAACTTGATGCTTAAAATCGTCTGGAAGACCTTGGTACTCATCAATAATTTTGGTGGCCTCTCGATCATATTTCCTTTGATCCAACTTCTCTTGAACCGTTCTTTCCAATTCACCCTGACTTTGTCTAAGAGACTCAATCAAGACATCTGACTCAATTCTTCTCCCCATGAGAGATGCCATGATCTCACTTGCACTAAACGATTTCTTTCAGCTGCCAATCACTGAACATACATGCAAGTGCTGATCACCCACATGCAAGGCTGAAAATTCTGACCCACAACTGAAAAATCTGTTAGGAATGAGAAGCAACCCAAGCAGGCTGGCAAGATCACCAGCTCTGATACCACTGTAAGATACCTTGCCTAAACTGCCCTGAATTTTTCAATTTGTATTGTTTGACATTTTGTCAAACATTTTAGATGCAATCTGATTTCTGAATGTTGCTTGAGATTTTGAAGAGGTGTTTGACGTTTTTCAGTCTGATACTTGTAAAACAATTGTATAAAATGATAGAACAATAAAGCTAAGCAATCTACTATCTAACATGGCTCTTGCTTTCCAAATCAATGAGATTCAACGCATGCAAGTATTGGCTTTCAATATGTTGAACATATGAACATGGACAATGCTACAGACTTCATGGATTTCCTTGCATTTCAATAATAGTAGTGCACTAATAACATAAACACCAATGTCTGTAATAGCCTAGAGGGATAATCTTTTCACTACAACTCCATTGCCATGCAATGGCATCACACAGCACTAATAGAAAGGCTATAACAGCAGCCTGATATACAAAATACTGAGAGCAACTAAGACTGTAATTCATGAACAGCAACTCATATCCTCAAATTGACAAATCCCCCAAACGGATACAGAATATTTTCTAGTCATTAGTGATCAGATTTCTCATTGGAGACAGACCCACAGTAGAACAACAACTTACAGACTGTTACAGAGTAATTCTTGACTATACCCAGTAACCCAGTATGCATTATTCTCATGAATCAGCCTATGATAACCATGATTAGATACTTCTTAACACAAAGTGAACATCACTCCTTCACAAGAACATTCTACAAGTGAGGTGCACTAGCAATGGTAATAATGGACTTCCAAGCAATGTACAATTTAGAAATCAGTTTCAGACCCTCAAATCAACTTTCTGAGATTAAAATGCAGAACCATTTACTCATTATACAGTCTCAACATTCAACAGTAGCACTTTACAATTATCCAAAGTGTTTAGAGACCAAAACTACAATTCTGAGCACTCAGGAAGTGAAACAACAGCATGGAGATTTCATACCAATATCATAGACCCTCAGAAATTAATTTACAACTTAGTCACTAAGGATTTCCTTTCAACATGAACAAGTTCATTACAACTTTGATGGAAAATATTGAAACATTCAAATCTGGAATAGTCACCCAATCTGATAGAGATAAACAGCCTGGAATCAACTCGTCTCAGCATTGACAAGGAACCGGTAGCTTCAGACAGGTCCGTAATACCTCCCACTGTCACGTTTTACCAGGAAGAACACCATGCAACTCTCATATGATTATAACCTCTCCTCATAACTAACACGCCATGCTTCTGGAATCCCCACGACTTTGCCATTTGAACTCACAATATTCCCATCTTCAGACACAACCTGGATAGGGGCGACAAGACACTTAGATGCCCACGTTTTTGCAGCTCGAGCCCAAATGACCTGTGTATAGCCTTCACGTGAATGTCTAGAGAGAAAATGATTGACTCCAAGTGGTTTTCGGGCTTGCAGTAATGAACACGACCCTGCTTAAAGTGACGATCTGATGATCACGCCCTCACAGAGGTGTTCTTGTTCGACAATCATTGCTCAAACTCCTACTGAAACTGCAAGTCGTTTTGAACCAAGATGGCATTGAAAGTGATTAGCAACCTCAATGAAGCTTCAATGGAACGCCTGAATGATTCTCTCCACTATTCCCAACTAGGGTTGATGATTCCACAACCGAAATGGGAGCTTTAGGGTTTTCCAAACCTCAAACCAGAAGAACTCGACCAACCATTGCCGTGAGAAATGTTCATCAAAAGGTAATTCGAAAATGAGCTTCTAATTCTTTATATATCTCACTTAATTTTTCCCCTCAACATTATAAGGTGACCTTATAAAGTCATAATTTAAATATTTCATTTATGTCACTTTATGATTATGTTTTATTAATTATTTAATATCACCTTTTTAAATTAACTTGACACTTAAGGCAATAATGAATAATTAAGTAAACAACTCCCTTGTTGTCCCTTTAGCTCTCAGGAATAGCACTCGATGAGGTCGCTACAAAAGGGGACATTACAGGGGGGATGCCCCTTTTATAGCTAGCCCAGTCCAATGGACGGCTCAGATTACAATCAAATGAATGGCTTAGATTAAGCCACCTCAGCCCTAACCCTAAAAACTGCCAGAATGGGGAGTGGTACAATAAATGAATCAAAAGATTCCCACTCACTCCCAAAATAGTAAAGGTAATTAATGCCCACAATCAGTCTTCCAGAAGATCATCATCCAGAAGTGCATTTCCGTTCTCCTTCTCCTTGGCTGCAAAATCAATGAACCTGGCAAGCACAGCCTCAACCTCCTGAACTGAGATCAGCGGAATGTGATCAAGTTGAAACTCTAACACCGTAACTGATTTCCCATGCCGTGTGCAAGACTTTCTCCAAGTGGTCAAGGCATCCTGCGTATTCTGAATCAGGCTAGAGAAAGTTGAAATGTTTTCAAAGTCATCCTGCACAAAAGTTTTCACCTCCGAAAAGAAAGGTGGCAGCCTACTCCTCAAGCCATCAGTAGTAACCTCATCAGAATTCAGCCTACTAGCAAAGATTGCCTCCAAGGTGTTTAGGACTCCATCAATAATGTTCATCATAGCCTTCCTGACTCTAGCTGAATCCGCCTGTGCTGCATCAAAGAACCCATGTCTTGTGACTAATGAAGAGTACTAGCTAGTAAAATCGTACCTATCACCCTCTTGAATCACTCCTCCATCAATCAACATCTGCAAAGGAGTATGCATTAGTGCCTCCAGACGCTGAATAATCTTGCTCTGATAAACATGAGCATCACCCCAGGCCTGATCGACTGCCTCCATCTGTGCCATAATGTCGGAAGCTTACTGATAAGCATGAGCAAGATCTTCCATGAACTTTTTTGTCTCGGCACGAACACCTGCAACCCATTTGTCCACCTCCTGTGCCATCTTTCTCAAGTCCTCTAGGCCACTAACTGATTCCCTAGATAACTTAGCTGGAAGCTGAAGTGTCGGAATCTCCTACCCACAAGGACAAGACAAATACTGCATGTAGCCAATCAAAGTCTTGTGCTCCTTCTTCAATTTCTTGTACTTTCCTTCAGTCCTGAGCAATCTGTCCTTAACTGCCTGATAGGAGTTATCACACTCAATAATCTGTGCACCTGTGGGGCGACCTAACTCCATGGTTGTGATCATATAATTCTCCAATACAGCCTTGTCTCGATCACAATCAACCCTTGGCACAACTCCATGTGAAGGGTGCGAGAGCCATCCTCATCTGTTGAGATTTTCGAAAATTTCCTAGCTCTCTTCTTGGTTGGAGGCACGCTGATCCTACTCATATTCCTCCATCTCTACTGCCGGATCAACGTCTTCACTAGGGCTCCTTCTCATTCTATCCTTGAGCCAATCAGGTACTACCTGTTGTATAACAAACAGCTGCTAATCTCTTGCTTCTTCCTCACAGACTTGTTCTACTTCAATTTCATTATGGTGAGGCTCATTGGCCTCTAATGGCTGAGTATCTCCTGAAACTGCATCATCCTCTAGAGCTGCCTCAAGCTCATGCCGGAAGTGTGTGTCAGTAGCAGTTTCCTCATCTTCCTCTTGCTGATTATCTCTAGTGGGTGCATTGACACTTTGGCCAACTGATTCCCTTCGTGGTGGCTAATTTTCCTCATGTAATTCCTGCTCTTGATTCAACACATTTCTTTGATCAGCAAAAAGTGAAACCTCCTGTATACTTGGAAAACGTGTCTCCAATGGCCTAGGCTACTCAACCACAACTCTCAGAGGCTCCGGCTGAACTGGCTCCTTCCTTCGAGATTCTGGACATCGGGTAATCTGTTTCTTCCTGCTGGTAGTCAACGTCCTATGATCTCCCATCAAATTGTAAGTCAAAGGAATTGACCTACTCTTCAATCTGCTCACATGCCTTTCAACCCATGCTCTGGTGAAAGTTAGGACTGGTATACAAAGTGTCCAAATCAGCAATCTCTAGCTCCAACCAATCTAGGAGTGGAAGTGGCGTGTCTCTTACTGCCTCATAATTTGGATGGAGAACGTTCATGTCCTCATCCACCTAGTCTGGTACTAGAATAATTTCACACTCCCTGATCATGCTTATTGGTAGCCTCAAAAACATCATTTTCCTGACTTCAGCTTCATCTGATGTATTAGCCCAATAATCCTCAATATTCGCCTTATGCACAAACTCTTCTGACAATATCCATCTGATATTCCTGTGAGGATCGTAATACTGCCTGCTGGTGTGATAGGAAAAGTGGAAGAATTGAAGCTCATTTTCAACTTCCCTGGGTGCCTGAAGTGAAGGACATACTTCATCGAAATTCCCCATGATGATTGGGAAGTCAATCCCTCCCTTCTTCTTTCTCTTCTGAATCTTATCATAGGCAACAAGTTGCCTAGATATCTCTAGCATCAAAATTCTATTCGTTGGGTATTTAGGCAATCCATATGGGTATGAAGAAAAACCTTGCAGCCTGATATAAGAAAATTTTGGAAGCTGAATAAACTAGCACCCATACCTTTCTATTAATTCTTGAGATCCCTCGAGATCCTATGATGAGTCCTCTGCTGAAGTGATCTCGTTATATGCATGGTGAAGGCATCGTTGACTCGCTTGTAATTGGACGTGTTTGTCAGGTGCAGCTATGGACAAGCCTCATGGATCTTGAACTAATGAGAGCCACTTCCAATTGGCTCCTTGTATGAAATTCCCTTGTACTTCGTCATACGAGCCAACATGTAAACAATGTATGAGCCCATGTAAAATGTTTTTGTCCTTCTCAAGCTCCGTAGCTGCTCATGCAAATTGTCACTAATCATCATCGCCCAGTTGATGTGCTCTTTTCCTTCCAGCACGAGGTTGATATAGTAGAACATCCATGGCTCAAAGATAAATGCTTGAAGACAACCTCCAACCCTACTGAGCATCATGATCAAGTCGCAGTACTCCTGCTTCAAATCATCTGATATTATTTGTTTCGGCAACTTTGTGTGAGAGGGCTTGGGCTTGTTCATCCAGCGAGAGTTGATCATCTCCACACATCTCTCGAATGTTGAAGCATACATCCGCTCAGCACGCTCTCTCGTCTTATAAATCATCTTCTCATGCGATGGAATTCCAAATGCTTCGCCAATACCTGTAGGAGTGAGATTGGAGAACAATCTACCATCAGGTGAAACAATAGATCTATGATCAGGATCGTAGTAGTTAGCACACTCCATCATCAGCTCCGGAGACTGAATTGCTGGTGGAAAACCAGCAGCTGCATATAATCCACTTCAAATAATATTGTGCAAAGTGACTGAAGGACGATGACTGCCAACTCCCATCATTCGACTTTTAAAGGCCTCCATGTTGAAAGAACCCAAATTTGTGTAAGCCAGCTTGCCCAACCTCGAACTGAATTTCGACTCCAGCAGGAGAGGCTTGCTCAACTTCTTGATAACAGCCTACCTGGATGCAGCATTATTGTCTCTACCAGTTGCTCTTACCTCAGCCATCCTGCAAAATAACAAACAGCCATCAGCAATTTAAAATAAAATAACATGAAATAGCATTGGGGCTGCCAGTCGACTTTTAAAATTGAGAAGCTGCAACATTATATTTCATCTGCAAACCTCAACTTCTCCTTTAGCAACTTCGAACTTTTAACACTTAGCAAATTTTCGAGCAAGCTTCAGCAACTTCACTTCTAACACTTTCAGCACTTAGACTCTTTAAATTTTAGCTTCAACAATCCTCTTCTACCTCAAATCGAATTTCTTCACCAAGTCCCAGCTTGCACTTGCACTGCAATCTTTACTTCAAAGCACAAATCGTACTTCTTCAACTGATGGAGAAAAATCAGGGTTACCCGGGGACGCGCCCCCCCCAAATCACCCAGCCCTGTTCCGAGGACGTCCCGAGTACTCGGGACTTTTTAGATTTGATCTGCCCTTTGTGAATCAGCTGTTCCTTGGATTTGGATTTGGCGCCCAGCTTCGTTGAGGGATCGAACTGCCTTCGACGCTCCCCTGACTTCAGTCTGGCGTTCCGTTGCTTTTGCCCCTGAAAACTTTGGAAAAAGCGTCCCCGCCTTGCGTAAATTCAATTATTTTAATTCTTTATGAATGGTGTTCTCTTAAAGCCCGGTTATTCTGGTTTCAGCCCAGATGGGGAGCTGGCGGTTTGAGGTTATGCAACCTCTGCGTTTGGCCAGCGTTCTTTTTCCGGCAGCCCGTTAAACCAAACGCGCCATGAAGTATGCATAGTCTGATTTTTTTTATTTTTTTCATTTTCAGTCAACACTTGCATTCTAAAAACAAAAAACATGAGCAACAGTGAGGGTGGGAGTGATATGAAGTTGAAATGCAAGTTAGAAGGCAAACTAGAGAGCAAATAACCCTTACCCAACACCATCATTCATCAATCAATTCCAAAACTATGAAGGACTATGCAAAACACCAAATAGACAAAAAAAAACCATTCCTTCAATTTGTGACAGCCATGGGTGAAAGACAAAAAAATTCAGGGGGGAGTAGGGTTTGGTTGTGCCATGTTTGTGAAAAGGAGTTTAGGGGCAGCTACACTAGAGTTAGGTCTCATTTTTTGGGTGAGGTGGTCCATGGAGTTAGAACGTGTCCTGCATTGACAGATGCACTATTTATAGAGTGCCAAACAATTCAAATGGAGTGTGATGGTGGGGTTCAAACTGGGTCTCCTTCTTTCCCAAGTTCACAATCATCTATGCCTACTCCTACTCCTAGTCCTTCCATGGTTGGTAGTAGTGTTATCTTAAGAGGAAAGAGGAAGGTGATTGGTGGTGATAAGGGAGCCTCAGTTGAGTCCATGTTTCAAAACCAAGCACGAGAAACCTGTGAATCCTCCATTGCCAAATTCTTTTTTGCCCATGCCATTCCATTTCATGTGGCCCGTTCCGCTTATTTCAAACAAATGGTGAAAGACTTAGTCACTGTTGGTCCTTCATTTGTACCCCCTGGAGATCATAAGCTACGCACTACCCTCCTAGACAAAGAGTACCCCAAAGTTAATGTGTTAATGGAGGAGATGAGGCAAACATGGATGAGGACGGGGTGCTCTATAGTGATGGATGGGTGGACTGATTGTAGACGTCGACCACTCATCAATGTCATAGTCACATGCCCTGCTAGTTCTTATTTTCTTAGAGCTGTAGATTGTTCAGGGAAACGCAAGGATGCTGACTTCCAATTTTCCATTTTGAGAGATGCCATAGAGGAGGTTGGGGCTGCAAATGTGATGCAGGTGATCACCGATTCAGCACGTGTGTGCAAATCGGCTGGGTTGATGGTGGAGGGTACTTACAGGCACATATTTTGGACCCCATGTTGTGTTCATGCATTGAACAATGCATTGAAAGACATAGGAAGATGGATTGGGTGAAGAAAACGGTGGCAGAAGCTAGAGAAATTCAGATGTTCATTTGCAACCACCACACCTCACTTGCTCTTTTCAGGACATTTTCAAAGAAGGAGTTTCTCAAACCTGTTGATACAAGGTATGCCATTTACTTAATTTTGTTTCACTTTCAATTAGTATTCATAATCTGATTTTGTTTTAAATTTTTATTTTTTAATGAATCATTGAATTAATGAATGTAGATATGCCACATACTTCATCCTATTGGAGAGGATGCTTGAGGTGCATGAGCCTCTACAACTGATGATGGTCAATGCTGAGTGGACTAGATGGCCTAATGCAAGTTCCACTCAAGGAAAGGGCATCAAACAAAAGATCCTCAATGATGATTGGTGGGCCAATGTGAGGTAAGACATATTAGATGGCTGATTTTCATATTAAATTTCTGATTTTAATATTTTAATTTTATTGTCCAATGTTCCAACTTTTGAAGTTTCTAACATGTCAAATAACTTGTCAACTAATTATTTTGAACTTTTTGTTTGCATTTTGCAGATATATTTGCTCCTTTATCTCGCCCAGTGTAGATGTCATTAGATATGCTGATACAGACTCTCCTAGTCTTGGAGAGATATATGAGACATTTGACACTATGCTTGGGAAGATTAGGCAAGTTATTTTGGCAAAGGACCCCACTTTGGATTTATATGAGCAACACATTAGGCCCATTGTGACGTGGAGGTGGAATACAATGAACACCCCGCTTCATATGGCTGCCTTTGCTCTAAATCCAAAATGGTATGCACCAAGGGATGGTAGGGTGCCTCCATGTGATGATGCTGAGGTTTTAGATGGGTTCACACGGGCCATTGAAAAGATTTATCCAGCCGAGCAAGCTTCACTACTTCGGTCACAATTTCTAGACTTTGCTAATCTTAATGGCCCAAACTTGAGCAAACAACAGGTGAGGTTGGATAGAGCTATATTAGCTCAAGGGAACCCTATTGGATGGTGGACCTATCATGGGAGAGATACACCGCAGTTGAAGATACTTGCCACTCGCCTTCTTGCACAGGTTGCTAGTTCCTCTACTGCAGAGAGGAATTGGTCCACGTATAGCTTTATCCACTCCGTCAAGAGGAATAGACTTACCTCTAGACGAGCGGAGAAGCTAGTGGCCGTTCATAGTGCTCTTAGGCTTCAGGATCGACAGACTCCAGCTCTACGGTGGGATATTGATCCCGAGGACGCGGCTCAGGTAGATGAGGAGGAGACAACTGAGGGCTTGGTTGGGGTCCCATTGGCTGAGGAGGAGCATTACGGTGGCAGTGACTCAGAGGATGACTCTGATTTTGATGCAGTTATGAGAGATGATTAGGGGCAGTAGTGCTCTTTGTTTATTTTGTAAATTTGTATTCATTATTGAGTTTGACATATGATATTGTATTTTGATTTTCATAGCAAACTAAAACTTTAAAACTATATGGCAGCAATGTAGCCTTTGGGCATTTTGATATAAGTTTATAAATTATAACTTGGAGGTTGTTTCATGATTCGTGTAACTGTATGTTAATTTTGAATGCGTATTGACTCTATTGAGTATTGGCATAATGTTGAACACAAATGTTATATGTTAATGTTCTATAATGTGTATTATGTATGCCTTATTCATGTTATCTATTGAATATTTAAAATTTCCCTATATTTTTTAAATTTTCCCTATATTTTTATATAGCCGTCCCCTGCCGTCCCTAATTTTGGCCTCAAAAATCAGAAACTTGGGGACTCGTCCCGCCGTCCCCTGCCGTCCCCGTCCCGGAAACTTGGGGTAACCTTGAGAAAAATGAAACAAAGTTCAACTCATATAGCTATGTCGAATTCCAAGTTTAGCCAGTTCATTAAATCTCCACTACTTCACAGCAAGAATTCGAATTTCCTTCCTCTGGCAATTGCAACACTTGTCATCTGGCATCTGGAATCTTGACTTTCTAGAATTTCAAAGGATTTATCTTGACTAGCCAACGCGTACTTAACATTTTCAAATCATTTTTCTAACTTCGACACCATGGAGAAGGACAAACACCTTGCCTTAGAAACTTTTTTTTATCAACCTCCATCTTTAAGTGGGCGCATTTGGGGGTATGAGGCGGACTTATCTTCATGCCTTAGAAAATTCACCTAGCTTCTTCCTGTGAGGTGGGCGCATTTCACATGTGGTGAAGGATGAACACCTTGACTTAGAATTTTCTAAAACTTTGACATTGCATGAGGGCGCATTTGGAGGGGGGAGGTGGATTAACTTCATCACTTAGAATTTTTTGAACACCTTCATCCCTCCTTGGGCGCATTTCAAGGGTCCTCCAGGACGAAATCCAGGCTTAGACAATTTTATCTCCATCAAACTTTATTTCTCTTTGAGGACGCATTTAGGGGTGGCAAGTGGACAAACTTCATCACTTAACTTTTTTCCTTGATGCCTCCTGTAGCTGGGCACATTTTGCATGTGAAGGAGGATATTTTCCAAACTTAGACGTTTTTTTCCTCATTCCTTCTGCCAGCTCAATACTTACTATAAATAGTAAGTCCTTTGATTTTCACATCTCTGAAGCTCGGATTGATTCAAAATTTTAACCACTGGATCTTCATGACCTTGTTAGTCTGTTCACACTGCCATCTCAAGCTGACCTGCTATTTATAGTATGTTTTTGAAGGTGGTTTACTATTTATGGCAACTGCCTGATTTTGATACTTCCCCAACTCCGTTTGACTTGAAATTTGAATGTTGTGACCCTCATCAGTAGACTTGCCCGTTCACACTAGCGCCTGCTGCTGATTTACTATTTTTAGCCAGTTTTGGAATGCCTTACTATAAATAGTAAGTGCTCTAATTGCCTTCAAATTTTACCGGTGGATAGCCTGAAAGATATTGATCGTAGTGGGATGCACCGGTTTTCGAAAATTCTGGCATTTTACCCCTCATTTTGGGTCCTGAAGCTGGAAACCCTAATTTGGCTTGCATGTATATCAAATGACCTCCATTTGACTTGATTTTTGTTGCACTTCGCCCTGTTTGTGATCCTGATGTGCTGTGCAGCTGCCGAAATGGACCTGCTAAAAATAGTAAGTCTCTGAAAATTGATCATCTCGCTTTGCATGTCACACCACTACGTAGCTCTTGAAAAACCCATAAAGAATCGCTCGACATACGTTGAAAACCCTGACATGCAAACCCTAAAAATAGCCTCGGAAGACGGCTTCTAAAAAAAAGTCTGGACCTCGGCTTGCATGTTGGCATCGCCAGCGAAGGTCCTCGAAACCCGTATGGCAATCCTGACCACCTGACCCAGAGATTGTTGATTGGCACTGAACTTGCTAAAAAAAATAGACAGTTGTCCATTTCGGCTCAAAATTTGCAGATGAGGAACTTGATATGTTTCGAATGCAGTGTGATTGAGAGAACTTCAGTAGTGCTTTGAAAACGCCCCAAATCTGGTATTTACTAAAAATAGTAAGTTGTCGGAATTCACTGAAATTTAGCTGGAAACCTGTTGGAAGCATACTGACTGCAATGTGAAGCTCAGATTCCAACTTATTTGCTCCATTTGACTTCAAATTGACCAAAAAAAATGCAAACCCTAATTCTCAGACTTGGCCAAAATTTCACGCTTAAGCTCACAAATGGGGACATCCCCGGAAAGCGGATAGCAGAAAGAGACAGGAAGAGAGAGAGAGACAAAACCAAAGCCAAAAGACCATAATGGAGCAAAAATTAGGGGGTCCCCATCTTGAATGGGGCGATGTGTGAAAAGGTCACAACAGTACCAAGACCTTTCTGAGGTGCAGGCTAAAACATAGGCTACTAGAAACAACAAATAATGATAATCTTACTTACTAAATTCCCAAGGAGAGACAATGCTCTTTCCGAGGTGTAGATCGAAAGATAGATTATTGATAACAACATACAATGATAAACTTTTGAGATTTTTAGATCAAAGGCAAGGTAGCTCTCTTGATTTTATTATCTCAATCTTCCATCAAAGGTTACATGTTGGGACAGCAACTTGTGTCAAAGAGACAATCACACATGATGCCATCAAACCAAGAACATATGAACAATGATTGGATACACCTATCTGAATAGAAAGGACGCAAGTTGTACTTGGCATTTCACTATCACAAATATGATCCAAGAACAAATACTAAGTGAACAAATGAAGGCTTGTGAGCTTAGCGTTTTGCTGCCGTGAAGTAAAGTTACAAAAATATGAGCAATGGCTCTTATTTATAGAGACTCAAAGGAGTAGGCAACCATAAAATCTCCTTGAGTTAACAATTAGTTCTTTCCAATCTGCAAGATTTATTCCTATGTCTAAAAGTAGGTGAGCAAGGAGTTAACTGGAAATCTACTTCAGTTAACTAAAACTAAACTAAAAGTGAACTTTAATTACAAAATGTGCCTCCAAAATAGAGATCCACAATTAGTGGAGATCTAGAATAGACATCTATAATTGGTGGGATCTAACATGCATGATCAGTTGGACAATGAGTTAACTTGGAATGAGGCATCAAGTTAACTCCTGTAGCCATTAATGCTATTTTGAAGGGTAGGACGTCCTAATTAGGTGTTTTACACCTCACCACCTTCAGTCAACAGTTCCTCTATCCAATCGTTGACTTCTTCTGCCTCTAGAAAATCAATGCTCCGTAGGATGATGACATGGCGTTTAAGCATCTCTTCACCATTCGCAAGCTACTGCTAATATTCCATACATTTTGCAGCTACCTCATCCAGCTTGGTGGACATGGTTGCAACCTTACTCAACTCACAATCAACAAGGTCATCACAAAAAGTGCCACGGATGAGATCTTAGAACTATTTTTGCACTGCGCCTAGCTCAATGTATGCACCTCCTTCGTGTTGATAAAGGCAAGGGATAGATATTACCAACGTTCTTACGAAGTTGATAACACCTGCCACAATCTGTCGGAATTGGCATCATAGGCTTTCACCTTGTATGCCAGCTGTTCTTTCCAAGCGAAAAGATGTCGGTTGTTCTCTACAGTGGTAATTGATTGGTACACCTATTGCAAGTCTAAAAGTGTGATCTCATCCCCAGGGCTTTTCTCTATTTCCTTTTGCTTTGACTACTGAATCTCCGCGCGGAGTTCATGAGCCCTGTTCCTCAACTGGTATAGTTCTACCAGTATACACCGTCCTCTTACGAAAAATTCTTCCACTTGATTCCTCAAGTGTTTTCCATATAAGATTAGCTGCTGATGATTTTGCTCCGCGGGGAGGTCTAGCATTTGTCGTTGCAAAGCAATGATGTTTCGTGTACCGTGAATCAAGCTAGATATGTACACTCTCAACTGCTAGTTCTCAGCCTTTAAGGCTGCTTTGTCTTTGCCGTCCTTAGCCATTCTTTCTTAAACACTCACTGATGCAATTCCAAGGAGGTTTGCCTCCACTTGATGAGTGGTCTTACTGAGGTTGACCTTCGACAATGTGAAGTCATCAACCTCTTCCTCGTGTGCATTCCTGTCCTCAGGTGGCGCAACTGTTTCTATGATAACTTATTGTCAACATTCCTTCCTACGTGGACCTGCTTCTTCAACTTCTTTATTGGCACGTCTTGAAGGACGTGGTCAAATTTAGTGAAATCCAACAGGTAGGATGTCCTTTCTCTCTTCCTTCCTAGGAGGCTCTCAAGCCAAGATGAATCTTGACTAGCCTGGCTGGAAGGAGGAATGTTAGGCCCTTGAATGCTTAATGAATGAGATTGTGCTGCAGTATCTTGTGGTGGAGAGTCCAAGTGAATGGGGACTGGTGACTGCTGCGATGGTGGTGAAGTAGGAGGTTTTGTTTCTATCACCGACACTGTATCAACTGCAATTGCTTCCATCATTGGCTCTATCTCAGCTTTGATTGTCTCAATCATTGGCTCACCTGCAGGTGTTTCCATGACTATCTCAAGTATGTTTGTGGCTGTCTCCACATGTACCTATTGCTGATTTGCATCAGCAATCTGTATTCTTCCCCTTGTGTTCCCAGACATTCTAGCTCCTCTGGGAGGGTTACTCCATTGCTTTTGTCTAGGTTTCTTCCTTGACGTGGAAGGTAGTGAAGAATGAACCGGTGGCGGCTTTGTGTGGGGAATTACTACCTTCCTTGTTTTCTTGCTATCCAAGTAGAGTTGACTATTCTTGACAACCCTACCTGTCCTTTCCTCTATAGGCGTACTTTCCTTAGCATACCAATCCAATCTTCAAAGTGGTTGTGAGTCCACCTGATCTATGAAGAATGAGGGAAGAATAACTTCATCATCATCGGATAGGCCTTCCATGTCCTCTGACATGAAGTCAACAATTTGTGGAAGTCTAAACCAGCTGTAATTTCGTCTTCGTACATCGAACTCATCTTCATAGTTGACCCAATAGTCCTCCATGGAAGACTCATGTGAAGATTGTTGCTCAAGGTGTGCTGCATAGTGACCCTGAGCATCATATGACCGTCTATCGATGAGGTGCTTAAGATTAAGTCTCGCCATTTTGTGGTCTATGGCCTTGGCATTAACCGTTGTCTTGCACCTGTATAGTCCCATCTCGAAAGGAAAGTTCGCAGCCGTTTTGCATTTGAGGCGTAGATGAGAATGAACTTCGTACAATTGCCACAAGAATTCCATAAAGACTACCCTATCTGAAGGATAGTGGGGCAACATGGCAGGATGACTGTTGTATGTAGGTGAAGGTGGGGAAATGGATGAACCAATCCGCCCAGTCCACCATTGCCTCCTTGGCTGCTGCTGATATGCATATATGCATCTCATGGCCGAGGTCTCTGACGGTGTGCATTATCAAGAGATCATTTATCCACTTGAAGTGTCTTTCTGCTAGAATGAATTCAAGTCGGTTGAAATGCTCATGGACATTTTGCACACCTAAGGTTCCCAAAGTGTCTAATGCTCTGAATTGGCCTTGAAAGGCAATCAAGCATACAAGATATGAGCACATGTGGAACCTGTGAGCCTCTAAGAACCCAGTCATTTGCTTGTGGAGTGTATCACTGATGAGGGCGGGCCAGTCGTAATTCTCTCTGTTGCTTACAATTTTGGCGATGATGTAGCACATCCACGACTGAAATTGGTTTCCCTCCTCCTATCCAATGATACGGTTGAGTAACGTGATCATCACTACATACTCATCTCGGAACTTTCCACGCCTTACATTCTTGGGCAAGTTGACCTTTTTGCTTTTTAACCATTTTTTTGCCATTCTCTTTTGGCACTTATCTTTTGATACTTCGAATGCCTTTTCGCATTCTCTCACAGATATGACCACATTTGTCGGACATGGTGGACAAAGCATTTTTCAACATCCTTAAGCTTAAGGTTGCATACCACTCGCCCATCCACTGATCGAATTTCTCGTGTGGTAGGGTTGCAATGCCTAATGCAAGCAATTACAAACTCCACGCTCTGTAATGTGATGGGGATTGATGCAACCTCAAGCAATCCAAATTCTTCGATGTTTTGTAATGTGCACTGATCTATTCCTTCCAACTTTTCTAAGTCGACCTCTAGGTTTACTTGATGTAGATTGGTGTTGATCGTTTTCAGAAAATCATGAACCAAGACCGTTTTGGCCTTGTAATTGACTTGGGAGAACTGCATTCTGAAAAACTTAAAGATCAACTGTGCACACGATGCTATTCAGAAAACTTCTGAAAAACCCTTAAAAATAGCACCTGCCAAGAAGTATTTTTCCGGAAAAAATTCGACACATGGGTTTTGTTCGTGCTTCAATGTTGAACAAACCTAGTTCATTTGATTTTCAAATCTATGACTTCTTCAGAAAAAAATCCCTAAAAATAGGGGCAGCAAGTTTACTGTTTCTGGAAAATTCAACAAGTGGGTTTTGTTGGAAAAGTTGTGCTGACCATACCCAGTTGGTCAGATCTGTGATTACCTATTGTTTTTTGGGACATGCAAGAAGATCTAATACAAGGAAAGAGGAAAAAGACAAGAAGATTGGAAGTTATCAACTGTCTTTCTGGAAAAATTATGCCTTTTGATGCAACCTCTGATAAACTGTCCTTCTGTGCAACTAATCTTCAAAAATATGAAGAATGAAAACCCCTCTATCAAATCTTGAAAAGACGTCTTGGAGAAGAAAATGTTGTGTTGGCGTAACAACACCTCTGGAGTGTAAGTTGGTACGGACAGCTATGCACACTACGCAATGAGTGCTCTTCAAATTAGGAGGGGAAGCTCCCTCATTGTGTGGACAAAATGCTTGAAAAGTAAACTAAATTATTTCCTATCTTTTTGTCTCAACTGTAAGAGGCACAAGGTTAAAAAAACCACGAACGTTGCAGCTAAGGATTTTTTGGTTTTACAGATTAGTAACTACAACTAAAACTAAAGCTTTAAATCTATCCAGTCCCCTCAAGTAAACAGAGCATGAGGAAATGGAGCAGGAATGTTCTTATACAATAAACCAGGTACAGATTCATAACGTGAGGGCAAGGTGGCACAGCTATTTGCTGGTCTGAACAAGTTTATTATCACACACATCACACGATAAGCTTTAAGTACAGATTCTCAACTTGAAGGCAAGGTGGGCACAACTATTTGCTCAATCTGAATAGGCTTGTTGAAAATAAAACACAAAGGATAGCCAACTAGGACAGTAAATTGCATAGACGAAACACGCGTACAATTTACGATTGAACTAGCCACTATATCTAACTAAGATAAGCATTCACCATAATAACAGCATGAAACCCGGGTGGCATAACAATTCATCATCATAACAAATACTCGCGAATAGATACATAATAAGCAATATTACAGGCAAGGTAGGCACAACATATATTACTCTCTCGTGCAAAAGTTAATGAACAGATACAATAATAGCAATACTATAGGCAAGGTGGGCACAACGTGTATGCTATCAAACAAAAGTTATTTACAAATGAGCAAAAGCTCTTATTTATAGACATCGAAAGGTGTAGGGAACCCTAAAATCACCTTGAGTCAACTACAGTCTTGCAAGCATGCAAGATTTATTGCTAAACCCTAATAAAGAAAACTATACAGTTAACTGGAAAGCTACCATCAGTTAACTGAAGCATCTAATCTAAATGGACAATGTGCAAGCATGCACGTCCTTATTGAAAGCAAGTTAACTGGAACACTACCATCAGTTAACTAAAAACCCTAAACCTAACTCCTGCAAAGATATTTCCAAGGAAGAGATATGCATGTATGAAATCAGCAAGAGAACTCAAGACTGAAAGTCAAGTTAACTGCTGCTCTTGACTCTATCCTCGAAATTAACTGCAGGTCCCAACTGGCAGATCACTCCAGGTCATCTCGGTCCAACACCTCGACTAGGAACTGGTCGATTGCACTGTACTCTGTGACTTTGACGCTCTCCATGATGATAACCTGCCTCTAGCCCTCTGTGTCACCATCCTTGATTGCTCGCATGCACTCTCTAACCTCTTCAGCCGTCTTCTTGAAATTAGTAGTCATCACTGAGATGCGATCCAACTTGGATGCCACAGAGTCCATTAAGATATCACTAACAAGCTT
>VDFB02354517.1:0-21663 GCA_007258455.2 Sequoia sempervirens
GAAATTTACGGTTTTTGAAAACTATTATTTTGTCAAGATATAAAACTCTCTCCATATACCACTTGTAAGCGGACATATAATTGTATTAGGAATAATTATTCTTTGAGCTGGATGATACAAGTTTTGATTTGGTTGTAAATCTTTTAATAAAATTTAAGTTTCTTCTTTTACTTGTATCGTGTCCTTCTTACGCCATAACCAAGTATCAATATTGATGAAGTTATACATATCTATTTTATGTATTACGACTACCTCTTCACCCGTGCGGATGTAAATCAGATCTATTGTCTTTTAATCTGATGATTTTTTTTTATATGATACCATGTACTTGTACGGTTTCTTATGCATCCCATCTTGGTCTCCCTGCGCTAGAGGTCTCCTGTTTAGTGTCTGCTATTTAGGACTTAAACAATATAGAATTACAAATTCAAATCCCATAATAGTCACTGCTTTAAAGTTTTGCATGGCGGACTTTAATTTTGTCTATAATGATACTCTATCCTGTTCATCTTTAAAACTATCATGGCAGATCCCTATTCTTTAAAATAATAAACCTGATCATTAAAATTTATGTATATTATCACTTTAGATACTATTCATCAGGCATCCGTTATAATCCGCTTTCTTGTTCCTTTGAGTTATGAGTTCGGTGTATCTTCCATGTGAGGCGTTGGAAACTATCCATATGTTACGTAGGATATATATACGAGAGAGGATTCTTTCTTTTTATGACATAGACCTCTTATTAAGGCGCGAGTTTCTACTAATAATTTGATGTAAGATACTTGCATGCATCCATTTGAGATACCTGCGCCTACTTTTATCTAACATTCCTATGTTATTAGATTCTGCGCCCTCCTATTCTCCTCTGTCCATGATTTATACTATAGTTTTGTCTTCTACTATGAGAGTCCTCAATTGTTTCATGAATATCTGTAAATTTTATGCATGGCCGTGTAAAGGTAGATGACCATTCGACGCATACTCAACCGATTCTTTCACCGTAAAAATATAGAAGGAAATATCTTTTGCATGAAAAGGAATCCCTGTATCAGTGTATACGCTTTTTCTTCTACCAGTGAAAGCACGAAACTAGTTGTTAGTCTTTGACTTAGTTACAAGTCATCATGTTAAGAATTACGGTGGCAGATTCTTTATGACAAATCTATCATATTTTTAAATCTTTCTAATATTAGAAAAAGAACAAGCAAAAATATTAGTTGGATTAAAGCCTATAGTACCTTAAGTTTAGAATTCATATTATTTCTTATAATTTTTAAGTATTAGAATTCCATTATATAAAGAATTTATGTTGTTATAATAATATAGTATTAGAAAAAGCTATATTTTGGAAGTATTAGTAAAACAATAACATTTATAGTCTATATAAAGTATATTGGTTATTTAATGAAATTTGTTAAACCTCAATTTGAGAGTGTTTTCACACAACTTTGAAATGATTATTTTTATTTCATCAAAAGTAGTTAAATAAGATTCATATTGTAAACTTAGTACACTTTAATTTATGATATTCTCAAAAGTTTGTTTATTAGAAAATTGTAATTTCACTGAGAATGATTAAATGAAACTATTGGTTGCGAATGTATCCATGATGATAATGATGATTACTTTATTTTCTTTAAAAGTTAAGAAAGAGAAAAAAAAAAGGAGTTGTTAAGTGTTTGACGTATTGATCATATTGCTCAAATTACAATTGTTTTACGTGGGGGTATAGATTTGTATTATTTTGTGGTCTTTTGAAGTGACATCCTTGAGATTGTGATTTGCCTCTAGTGAAGGATGTAAACATTCTGGTTTTGATTTCTGTGCTTGATAGCATCCCCTAGATTGATTTTATGTTAAGTCATGTTATAGAGAGAGTGGCTTGCGTTAGGGGCCGAAATCCTATAGTGATTTTCTGGGTAACCTAACGTAGGTGTGTTAATTAAGTGATAACCTAACTAATATATTAGGGGTTGGGTAGTTCTAAACACTAAATCAGATAATGGTATGCCTTGCCTACTTCTTAACGCTCGTTTAGGTTGAGAAAAGGCTGAGAAGGCCTGGAATGGCAAGTCGCCATCTTGTCCTCTTGAAAGATGTAACGACACCGCATTAGTCTGCATAGGGGCCGAGAATCGGTAGAGGCTACCAGGGTAACTCTTGGTGAGGGCCGGTAGTCTAGGAAGATTCACCAGGGTAACCTATCCCGACAATGTGATGACACTCTCTTAGTCTATATCATGATGGTGTTTCCTTTTGTTGAGATTTCAATTTAATGTAACTTAACACTGAAATTTTATCTGTTTTGTTTTGTAAACGTTATGTCGTATTGTGAATTGTAAACCTCGTAAACATGATGTTCTGTCTGCATTGTTTGTGGACCTGTCAGTATCTCCTAGCACGGAGGGAGTGGACCTTTGGGTTCCACGTGGTTGGGAGGTAACCGTGCTACACCTTTATTTGAACTTTCTTGCAATTGATCCTAAGCTTGCAGCAATTTCCAGTTACTACTTTTTTCGTGACTGTTGATGCGGAGCTTGTTCATGGATATTGCATCAGATGTTAGATGAACACTATATGTTTTGTAAATTATCTCTTATGTAAGAGTGTACTGATTGTACCACCTTTGATGTATGGAGATTCTTTGAAATCTCACTTTATGTAAAATGGACATTTGGGATATTTGATTGTATGTAGTTTTATAAATTGGATCTTACATGAAATCAAATTTGTACTTTTGTTGATGATCAATGTGTTGAGTTTAAATATTAAGTTTATGTAACGTCTTGGAAACTATATAACATATGTGTAAACAAATAAAAAAATATATTCAATTAACTTTGTTATAACGTGAATCCAAGCCTCCCATGCTACAAACATAGAAATAAATTGACGCAGGAGCATCCAGGGTGTAAGGCAATTTTGCATCACCAAAAAAATTCAAATTTTGGAATTTGCATTTTAATTTCATGTTGTGAGGATAATTTGAATAAATTTGGTATAATTTAATTTAATAAAATAAATTCCACTTTTTTTAAGCCATGTTGGAAAGTGGAGTAGTGGGAGTGTAGTTATAATTTTAGAAAAATAAGAAAAATCAGACTTGGGCGTTGGGTTTGTGGGGAGTTACAAACTTTCATGAAAAACCATTTATTGATTTTTACATTGTGGAAAAAAATAATTATGAGGAGGTGGTCATGGATTTTCCAATGGGAAGGAAAAGATTAGATTTTTGATTCTTGGAGGGAATATGAGTTGGGAAATGCATTTAAAACTAGCCTAAAATCTAGGAATGGACTCCAATTTTGGCAATTTTGGCAATTTTGGAAATTTTGGTGGGAGTGAGTTTGAGAAAGAATTTTTCTATATTATTAATTTTTTTTTTTTAAATTTTTGAAGGTGTCTTCCCAACTTGGTCTTGACTTTTTCTAGAGAAGCTTTTGGAGCTTTCTTTTGAAGATTATAAGCAATTTTGGGTTATGTTTTGGTAGCCATTCTTGGCTAGAATGTGTAGGTTGTTGTAGGTGTGTATTTTATTAGAGAGGATATGGGAAGTATTTTGTTGTAGGTTTAATGGTGTGTAGTAGTAGAAAATTGATGAATATGTTTATAACTTTGAAGAGCAACATAGTGGATTGATGAAGAATGCAAATTAAAGAGCCTGTTGCACAGTACAGGGAGTTGACTTGAGAGAGGAGAATTTTCAGCTTGTTTTTTATATTGTTTGATATCATATAATAGATATATATCTATTTTGTAATGATTTCCTTCAGCCTATGAGGCTGCACAAACTATTGTAATCAAATTTATTTGAAATTGTGAAGCATTGTTGATAGTTAAATAGAGAGGATTTAAAATCTATTGTAAATTATTGCTTCATGTTTGTTGTTGGTGTTGAAAGACTTTGTGTGAGGCTTGTGTGAATCCCTCACTTAATCTATGGTATTAGAGCTAGTGTTCTTGAGTGTGCAAGAAAAAGCGCTGATTGGGGGTAGTTTGCACCTATACCTATGGTGGTGTGTGTGTGATTTGTGTAAACAGATCGCCGAACGTGAGGCATTTTACATGTGAAGAATTTGAGGATTTGAAGATTTGTGTTGAGGATTTTTGAGGCCTTGAAAATGCCAAAGAAGAAAGGAAAGAATTTTTTCATAGTTTTGTATGTAGGTGAACAAGAAGGATAAAATATTGTAGAAGTATGCTTTGAGGATAGCGTGAAGGAAGATGGTGAGATTGTAGTGGAGGATGAGAAGAAAAAAAAGTGTAGCAATCCAAGAGGAAATTTATATTGTAGAGGTATGATTGGGTGAGAGCATGGAAGAAAATAAGAAAAGTGAAGAAGAGAAATATGTTGCAGCATTGGTTGAAGATGGAGGAGTTCTAAAAGTGAGCACTGAGGAGATTGTTGTGAGTAAAGTTGCAGTAGTTGATGATGTTGCAATTAAAATAAGGTATGAAGTGATGTATGAGGATCCAATGTTCAAAGAGGAACTTGATGAAGAACAAGAGTTTCTCAAGGAAGAGATTGCAAAGATAGAAAAGTTGTTCAGTGCAACAAAAAAGATAGTAGCATTCAACAATGAGGAAGAAGATGTGACAAAAGAATTTATCGAGGTAAAATATGATTTCTATGAGTTTTGTAATGTTGAATATATAAATTATTTTTATTATGATATGAGAAAATATTTAGAGAAGAAAAATGATTGTGAAGATCCAGAGTGGTATACAGATGTATACTTGTAGGTGGAGGTGGTAAAATTGTGGTGGATTGGATCCCACAAAGAAGGAAAGGAGGGAAGAAGAGATATGGCAAAGTAGTATGGTCTATGGTGAATGTGATTCCTATTAGAGTAATAGGTTAATTACTTAATTAATTTAATCATGTTGATTAATTAATTAAGTCATCTTTACTTTAGTTTTTCACTTAAGCTAAACTTAGGCCCATTAATAATTAATTAATTATTAATTATTAATTCTTAATTAATCACCTTTAGGGTTTTGATCTCCTTTCATAAGGATTGATCTTATTGTAATTAATTCAATTCTTGTTTTATGCATTTTTGCTTCATGGGAAAGCAAGAGCACTATTCTTGTGTTTTTGGTATCTCTTCTTTGTGACAGGTTATTTTCTTGCAGGTGTTCACTGGGTTCTGTGAGGTTGTATTTCTCAACTTCAACATGGTATCAGAGCTTCAATCTGTGACTTCTTGTTTGATTTTTTGAAGGATCCTACCTGAAAGTGATATTTTTGTGCATCTTGAGTCAATTTGAACCTCACCATTGCATCTGAACACTCGAATTAGTCAAGATTGACCTTTGTTTCATCAAATTTGGATTCACGATGTCAGATCTGCAAGGGTTTGAAGATTTGGGATTTTTTTTCTAGATCTCGGAGGTACCTGCAATTTTGGAGCATTTTCGGCCCAAAAGGACCTCACTATCATAGTCAGAAGGCATGAAAACCTAAAAATCAACTATAAATTTTCCGAATTTGGCCTTAGTGACTTTTGAGGCAATTTTTTTTTGCTTCTAGGGCTGTACAGGCCGTACTGCACGACTCTGTGAAAATTTTTCCACGCAGGTTTTTAAAAAAAAATTTCTACAGGCCTTTAGAAGGCTGACCTAGTTAGGTACCCACCAGTGGTCACTATTTGAGCACTCACATGCGTGGTCAGAGGCGTGGTTTGGGTTTGCTAAGCTACTGATAGTCAACGGTTGCCTTAACTGCGACCACAACTACAAACTATGACTGTGGTTGCATTTCCTCCATTAACCGCTAGCTAGTGGTTTTGAAACTGCTACTCGGTCACCGCCAGCCTGCCATTGGTCTTTGCTAGCCTACCACTAGGTTGCCACCGCCTAGCCACTAGGTCGCCAACATAGAGCCACCAGGGCTTAGTTTGTTTTTCTTTTTGAGAACCTTGGGGGTTTTTCGCGATATCTAGGTCATACAGTATTGAAATTGTGCAAACAAAATATCGTTGGAAAGTTGTTTCCAAGCATGATCCAATGGTGTAGGTTTTAGTTTTTGAAAGTGTTGTTTTACAACATTTATTTCTAGTCAAAGTAAAACTTACACTTTTGAGCTCCCAGGGGCATAACTTTTACATATGACCTCCATTTTTTGAAAATGAATAGGCGTTGGAAAGTTGTCAGAGTGATTTTTTTAGATCTGAGACATTTTTCATCAAAAAATTTCCTAGGTACACAATTTTTTTTGCAGTGAATTTTTCTTTTTCACACTTTCCAGCTTTGAAAATTGTACTGGGGTTTGGTTTTCTATGTTGTGGGGGGTGTTTTTTTTCTTATTTTCTGTATATGCACATCAGAAGCCAGAAAAATATTCTTTTAAACACATTTCAAAACTCAAACATTATGGAATATTCTTCAAAAGTTGACCATCTTTCCCCACATAATTATCATACCTGGAAGGCACATATGACAACACTTCTCATGTCTAAGGGGTTATGGTCCTGTTTGGATAAAAATCAGTCTCAGTTGACATGTCCATTTGAGGTTATACAACACAGAAATAAAATGGATGAGGCTATGGGTTTGCTATCATTACATGTTACATAATGTATTTTATTTCACTTGGAGGGTTGCACGACTCCTTGGGCTATGTGGAATAAGTTTCACGATCTTTTTGGCACCATTAATCAGTTCAAGGCACTTCAGATTGAGGAAAAATTAACCACCTTGGTACCTAATTCTTTTCCCTCTATTGAGGATTTCTTGATGAAATTCAAACCACTCATATCATTGTTATAGGGTTTTGGAAAGAACAAAATAGACACCGAGTATATATACCTAATTCTATCTAAGCTTTGAGGTTCATTTAATATATTCTCTTCTACATTCTATTCCACCATGGATTCCTTGGGTCCATGATTTACCATACCTACCATTGAGGTATTATGCGATCGGGTGACATGTGAGCAAGCCACGCTAACATAGTTGGATTCTCTTCCAAGATCAAAGAACCAAGCATTGGTAGCTCACAAATCATAGGGGAAACAAAAGTAGAAACAAAAGTCGAAGATAGATTCAATAGGCAGTAAGAGTTCCTCCAAGCCACCACTAAAGTCTAATTCTAAACCACAATCCAACCCTAAGTAGAGTAAATATTCTAAGTCTGGTGAGTCTTCCTCCAAGACTAAGAAGAAATCAGGTGATCCTTGTAGTTTTTGTGGAAAGGAAGGTCATCCAGTTTCTAGGTGTTGGAAGCAATTAGAGGCTTTAGAGGAGACCATGAAATAGCATCATATCAACTCACCTTAGTCACCTTCCCTAGACACAGGGAAGGGTCATGCTCTTTCTACATGAGCATTACCTTCATGATCGACTTGGATTCGCGATTCTAGTGCTTCCCACCATATGACACACACTCAAGAGTCTGTCACCGTACTTGCCTATTGTGGCACTTCACAGATTGTAGTTGGTGACTCTACACAACTTACTGTTATGGGTTTAGGTTTTGTTTCATTGGATGGTGGTTGTCTCTAGGATGTACTTATTGTTCCTAAAATTTTGACAAACCTCCTTTCCATTTATTAGATTTGTCATTCTAGCACTGGTAAGACAGTTGAGTTCTCCCCACTTGATGTGGTTATTCGAGACCTCCATGATCCTAATTTGGTTGTGGCTACTGGCAGTGTTGATTTTGCATCTTGCTTATACAAATTTGATGGCTTTGAGAGTATAGATAGTTTAGGTTCATCTCTTATAGCACATGTAGACACAGTGAGTTGGATTTGGCATGATAATTTTAGCTATGTCAATTATAGATATCTATAGCAGATGAGTACATTGGCACTTGTGATTGGACTTCCACATATTTAATGTACTAATGGTGTTTGTCAAGGTTGCGTACTTGGAAAACATCACTGAGATTCTTTTCCTATAGGTAGAGCCACACATGCTAAGAAACCCTTGGAGTTGGTACATAGTGACCTTATGTATTTTCTGACTTCATTTTTAGGGGCCAAATATGTGCTCACATTTATTGATGACTTCTCTAGATGTACATGGGTGTACTTTCTTAAGTACAAGTCTGATGTCTTTGATTCATTTAGGATCTTTAAGAATTTGTGGAGAAGCCTGGTCTTTCTATCAGGAAGATACACATAGATTATGGGGGGGAGTTTGTTAATTAGGCTTTCATGGATTTCTACACTAAGCATGGTTTGCAGCATCAGTTTATAGTTCCTTACATCCCTCATTAGAATGGTGTTGTTGAGAGAAAGAACATGACTTTATGGGAGATGGCCAATTGTATGATACAATCATGGTGTATGGATTCTTCATTTTGGGCTGAGGTAGTAAATTGTGCCACTTATATTATTCAGAAGTGGATGCCTCATAAGGCATTACCCATGACACATGACTCACGAGGAGGCTTGGACCCATCAAGCCCGATGTTTCTACATTCTCGGTTTTGTAGTGAGGAAGCAGGTATTTATTCACGATGCTTAACTTGAGGAAAGCCATGGAGCTGAAAAGCTGACCCACTCATATTTTGGCTATTTGGCGTGCCTTCAAGGCATACAAGTTGTTTGATCCACGATTCTAGAGAGGGTCTTGTTTGACGAGATGTCAGGTTTGTTTTCCTCACGATGTATTCTTCAGCACCAACTTCCTCACTACCTAATCCTCTCTCTTCATCTCTTGAGGATTGTTTATCTCTTGAGGGATGATGTAGATGATGATCCACCATCCCACCACCTCTAGATACACAACATTTTTTGAAGTGGGCCGGCTTTCTTTGTGAAATTTGGATCTTTGGAAAGTGATCCTTGATTCACATTGTACACATGCATAGACACCAAGTGCTAGTCTTTTGATTCATGCCATTTCGGATGATCCTCAGAGGTTTTTAGAGGTGAAGGTCACCCTGGTGGGATGGGGCTATGGAGGAGGAGTATTCTTCTTTGATGAAGAATAATACTTGGGATCTTTGTCATCTTCCTAAGGGAAGAAAGTTGGTTCGATGCAAGTGGGTTGTACCATACAAAGTTTGCAGATGGTTTGATAGATAAGTACAAAGCATGTCTTGTTGTGAAGGGGTTTTCTTAGGTTGAGGGTATTGATTACTCTAAGACCTTTGCTCTTGTTGCCAAGATGAATTATATTCACTTTGTACTATCACTAGCAGCTTCATAGGGATGGACACTTTTTCAGATGGATGTGAAGAGTGCCTTCTTGCATGGGGACCTACATGAGTAGATCTATATGGAGCAGCCTCAGGGTTTTGTGTAGGATTCTTCCTTGGTTTTCAAACTTTGGCATTCATATATGGTCTCAAACAAGCTCCTCGAGATTGGTATGAGAAGATGGACTCTTTCCTTCTTTCCTCTCACTTCACACACTGTCATTACAATCCCACAATGTACATTCAACATCAGGAGGGTGATCTTTTGATTCTTGTGCTATATGTTGATGATCTCATTATTATAGGTAGATCATCCTCCATGATTCAGAGTGTTTAGAGAGCTTTGAAGGAGCAGTTTGAGATGACAGATCTCGGTCTTCTACACTATTTTCTAGGTCTATGGGTTATTCAGTCTTCAGATGGGATTTCCATATTTCAACAAAAGTATGCTCTTGATATGCTCCAACGATTTGGAATGCTTGATTGCAAGCCTGCCCCCACACCATTTCAGTCAGGTGTTGTTCTGTCTTCCACTTGTTCTACTCCTTCTATAGATTCTACTTTATACTAGCAGTTGGTTGGAAGCTTGTTGTACTTGACACATTCACATCCTAATCTTTCCTTTGCAGTTGGCATTGTCTCTCAGTTCTCACATGATCCACATGAGATCCATTGGAAAGTTTCCAAACGTATCTTGAGGTACATTCAGGACACCACACAATATGACATTCACTACACATCAGGAGCCCCTCACATTGTTGGCTTCACTAACTCAGATTGGGCTGGTGATGTTAATGATTAGAAGTCCACTTTCGACTTTGTTTTTTTCCTTGGTTCTAGTCCTATCACATGGTCTTGCAAGAAGCAATCTGATATTGCATTATCATCTACAGAGGCTGAGTACTGAGTAATTGTGTTAGCTAGTCAAAAGATTTTATGGCTTCGATAGCTGATGACAGAGTTTGGGTTTCCTTCTGATAGTCCCATTGTTCTTTGGTGTGACAATCAGAGTGCTATACACATTTCCTGCAATCCATTGGAGCATCAGCAGATGAAGCACATTGAGATCCATATGCACTTCATCAAACAATTGATTAAGGATGGTTCTCTCATCTTGGAGTACATTCCTACTGAGGCGTAGGTTGTAGAAATCTTCACAAAACCTTTCGCATCATCACACTATCTTCAATTGTGATTGATGCTTTGGGTAAAGGAAGTTGTCCTTGGGGGGGTCTTTGTGAGGCCTTCCTTCATATTTTTTTTAGCATGCTTTTTATCTCTTTTCGGAGTAGAGTTTTTCCCATGAGGTTTTCTCTATTTTCTCCACTTTATAGAGATTTGGTTGTATTTGGGTACCTCATTTGGCCTTGTTTCTAGGACCCATCTTTTATTTCATGCATTACTTCCTTAGTTGTTTTAGCTTCTCCCTAAGTTCATCTTAAGGGGGGGTGTTAGAGTAATAGGTTAATTACTTAATTAATTTAATCATGTTGATTAATTAATTAAGTCATCTTTACTTTAGTTTTTCACTTAAGCTAAACTTAGGCCAATTAATAATTAATTAATTATTAATTATTAATTCTTAATTACTCACCTTTAGGATTTTGATCTCCTTTCATAAGGATTTATCTTATTGTAATTAATTCAATTCTTGTTTTATGCATTTTTGCTTCATGGGCAAGCAGAGCACTATTCTTGTGTTTTTGGTATCTCTTATATGTGATAGGTTATTTTCTTGTAGGTGTTCACTAGGTTCTGTGAGGTTGTATTTCTCAACTTCAACAATTCCATGAGAGGAAGGAGGAATAAGGAGCACACTTGGTGGAAGAGGACGGTAAGTTTCCTGGCTAAGTGTTGGAAGAGGCAGAGGAAGAGATTCCTTCTACCTAATTCAGTGATGGAGTTTTTTGAGGATTTCTTGTAATATGAAAGGGTGGTACTACCCCTCAACTCCATTTTGTGAATCCATATTCACAAAATTTTTCCTACCCAAGGTGTCTAATGCAAGAGCATCCAAGGTGTGAGACAATCTTGCATCACCAAAAAAAATCAAATTTTGGAATTTGCATTTTAATTTCATGTTGTGAGGATAATTTGAATAAATTTGGCATAATTTAATATAATAAAATAAATTCCACCTTTTTAAAGTCATGTTGGCAAGTGTAGTAGTGGGAGTGTAGTTACAATTTTAGAAAAAAATGAAAAATCAGACTTGGGTGTTGGGTTTGTGGGGAGTTACAAACTTGCATGAAAAATAATTTATTGATTTTTCCTTTGTGGAAACAACTCATTATGAGGAGGTGCTCTTGGATTTTCCAATGGGAAGAAAAAAAATCAGATTTTTGACTCTTGAAGGGAATGTGAGTTGGAAAATGCATTTAAAACTACCCTAAAATCTAGGAATGGACTCCAATTTTGGAAATTTTGGTGGGAGTGAGTTTGATAATGAATTTTCTATATTATTAAATTTTTTTGACATGAATTTTTGGAGGTTTCTTCTCAAATTGGTCATGAATTTTTTTGAAGAAGCTTTTGAGCTTGTTTTTGAAGATTACAAGCAATTTGGGTTATGTTTTGGTAGCCATTCTTGGCTAGAATGTGTAGGTTATTGTTGCATGTGTGGATTTTCTTGGAGCAGATATGGGAAGGGTTTTTTTTCAAGTTTAATGGTGTATATAAGTAGAAAATTGATAAATATTTCTATAGTTGAAGAGCAACAAAGTGGATTGTTGAAGAATGCAAATTGAAGAGCATGTTTCATAGTATAGGAAGTTGATTTGAGAGAGGAGAATTTGCAACTTATTTTTGATGTTGTTTGCTGTCATATAATAGATTTATATCTATTTTTAATTTATTTCCTTCAGCCTATGTGGCTGCAAAATCTTTTGTAATCAAATTTATTTGAAATTGTGAAGCATTGTTGATAGTTAAATAGAGAGGATTTAAAATCTATTGTTGCTTCATGTTTGTTGTTGGTGTTGAAAGAATTTGTGTAAGGGTTGTGTGAGTCCCTCACTTTATCATAAATATTGGGGATGAAATTATAATTCAAGTTAGGGAATGAATGTATGCAAGTAAGCACATGAATGACACTACAATAATGATGATTAAATAGTGAATGTGTGGGAATAGGTGTAGAATGAGGTTAAATAAATGTGAATAGAGATAGGTACATGAACCAAACTAGAAAAAGATTATGAAACTTGTTGATATATTATTAAATTTTAGAAATTATTCCAAGGAAGGAACAAAATTGAATGAAAAATGACATGGCTATATAAATTTCACTATTACATTTCCCCACCACTTTTATGTGTGTGAAAATTTAATATAAACATCCATTTTAAAGTATATGGACACTCAAAAATGATGTTGTCTCTAAAAATAGATACAATAATTATTCAAGTACATTCTTCTTGATATGAGTACTCCAAAATTGAAAAATAGTGAAAGGTATAAAATAAGTATCTCTTGCATTGTAATAAAAAAACACATAAATTGTACATAGTTTCAACTATTTAAAAAAATAAGAAGGGGAGAAAAGGGTTATAAAAATATTCCTATACAAAAAATAAATATATTATATATATGACATAGTAGTTTGATATATATTTATCAATCATGTGATATAAGTCCACATGATGTAGCAATGATACACTACCTTTAACTAGTACATGCAATGCAATCAACTCTATACATAATCTAATACTATGACCAATTATACATAATCTAATACTATGACCAATCTCCATGTGATGTGGCAATATAAAAAATATTCTTGTGATACATTCATATAATGTAATGAACCTCCATGCAATGTGGCAATATGATAGAGGTTTTCATGATGTAATCATGTTTAATGAAATGGACCACCATGTAATGTGGGTGTGTATATTGGTGTAATATTATGTTGCGCCTATTATTTTATTAATTTTACTTAGAAAATAATTATCACCTAGATAATTAATAATGATATGTGTTCTTATTTATAGAAACAAACCAATAAATGGATTTCCTTTCCAACTATGTTATAAATCATAATGAACCTAATGTGTGTATTCTCTTCCATAATACTTCATGGGATCTTGAGTTACCAAAAAAACTTGCATATGTCCTTCTAGAAGGCTTTCCTAGAGATTTCATCAACTTAGGGAATGACCTCTATGTTGGACTCAAGGAACACTGAGAGGGGGGTGAATCAGTGTTCAACAATATTTAAATTTTAATTCAAATCTTATACCATTTACAACATTTCAATAGAAGTAAATATGTAAGCACAAGAAGGAAACAACCATAACACCAAGATTTTTATGTGGAAACCCTATTAGGGGGAAAACCACAGTGGAGATTAATCCAAAATTTATACTCTGTTAAAAGTATGAAGAAAAAGGGAATGCACATGCATTCAGGCACACTACCTAGAGCTCACTGCTCAAAAGAATTAAGGCTCACTACCTTAGAAAATATTTAAATTTTAACACAAAGGTTGAGCTGAGAAAGTAGCATCTAGAAATTCCTGGTATTAGTTCCGATGAAGCTCATAGATTAGATTTTGGACCTTCTGTCTGATTTTGTACTTCACTCTACTCTGCCTTAATTTGCTTCACAAAAAAAATTCTTTTGCACAAGAAAAATTCGCTCAACTGATCTTCTGATATTTGTACACACATCTGCTATGCTCTTCACACACATTCATACATCAAAATGAATTACCGAAACTCACATATATATCTGCTATCAAGGATTTAGTCACTTTATGTTGGCTTCAATGAAATAAAAATATTTTCCAATAGTTAGTTGAATTCATATTTAATATTTGATTTGTACCCATAAAATTTGGCTAATGTTATGCTGGGACCCAAATCAAAATGTTCGAACATAGAAATATCTAAACAATTACTCCTTATATATCCACAACATGCCATATACACTGAGTTGGCCTTAATGGACAAATAAAAAATAAATCATCCTATCGGATCTCCTAACTTACACATCAATTAATGCAACACCACAAAACTTAACAATAAGATAATATATATACTCAAAAACCTTCCTCGAGATCCACAACCTAGAATGATAATCTGGTGAAGCATACAGATTGACATACTAGCTGAATACCCTATTCTTCATTCTCACTTTTGGGAAAACTTTGTTCTTCACTCTACCTACCGGTAGGAACAAATTTTGATCTACAGACTCGAATAATGACTTAGGTTGCCATCAATGACAACACTAGAATCCATATGCCAAAAATATTCCCCTTTGGTATTGATGGCAACACGTAGTGAAAAATGACTAAGTGTTGGAACCAATATGATTACGTTGCTAGATTTCAAAATTTCAAAACACAGCTCCCCCTTAGAGTGATAAGGCATTTTTCACTGCCCTCTCTCCCCCTTTAACATCAATGAAAAAAATATTTTTTATTGCACTCTCTCTCCCTTTCAAAAATTTGATCAAAATTTGAAGAAGTACAATTGCTACTTGAGTCAGAAAATTATCTTGTACTTATTTTTCATTTTCGGAAGAAATTTCCTTCAAGCTTCTATTGCAATCCGAATGATTAAGATCAAGTTGTTGTTCTCTAATGTCTGGTTTATAATTTGGATGAGGGACTCAAAAATTGTGATTGCCTCTTCTAATTTTTCTTCTTTCCTTAGAACCTCAATTAATTGCTCCAACCTGCATTCAGTTAAATCCTTCACCTTCCAAAAGTTGTCCATTAGGTTATTTCCAGTGAACAAAACTTTTGTATGCTTAGACTACAACTTGTGAAACCTTTTCTTGACTGCATCATCATGATCCTGAAACATGTTATAATCCTGACCAATTTTGTTCAGCTCAGATTCAATCTACTCCAACTTATCTTTGTATTTCCCAACTACATGAGGCCAACGAAGACAATAGTTGTAGATGTTATTGGCTATATTTATGCATCACCTCAACACATTCATTTACCTTTTTAGTTTGGTAAGATATTACCTAAATTGCTCCTTCAAATGTAGAATTATTTCTCCCTTAAATTCTTGTCCTGAGATTCAGAGACCATGGCATCCTTAATGCACTCAATCATCTCTTTAGGAAACACATTCTATAAACTCTCCAAACCAATATTATTGTGCACAAAATAAGTACTTAGTATGCTTTCGATCAGGTCCTGCTCATAAGAGAGTCTCTCAGACCATATGTGTGCAATTTTCTACATCCCATATTTCTCCTGAACAAGCTACAATATCTTTACTTTGGATAAAACACCTTCTTCTTCGCTTCCTTCTGCTATAACTACATTCGGTTCAACTGATTCTGGTTCTTCCCTTGGAGTGTACTCATCAAATTATTCATTTGGTATGTCCACAATCAGTAGATCTTTACCTTTTCCTTCAATTTTTGGAGTCTTGTGTGTCAAAGGAGTGTAATCAACAATCTCTTGTTCTCTTTTCTTCTTCCTCTCCATCTCACTAGAAGAAGATCCAACTTCAAGTGTTGTTCTCGGAATGGAAATGCTAATTGCTCCAAACTTCCCTAGCAATTATTTAAAGAAATTTGCATACTCTTGCTCAGAATTTTCCAAAGTATTAGAGTGTTCAAAAATATGTTTACAAAATGGTTCATTCTCTTTCCATACAACATTATTGATCTGTGGCAAGCAATTTATAAAATACATCACAAGACATATGAGCAAGGTACCAAACCTGAAGGGGTAATCTGCCTCCTTTTTTAGTTGCACATTTTCCATCAAATGATCTTTTAGCAATCAACACAGGTCAAAATCATAATCCTCCATTATCATTTTATGAGAGGTGTAAACTGAACCTGCTAAAGTTGCACCTTCCCTATTTCTGAAAAAGATTTTGTATGAGATTCCATGCACAATTTACCTTGTTATCAGATATTTGATCATCGAAATTATCAAAGCCCTCTAATCTTCAGTTAATCCGGTTAGGGTTTCGACTTCCATGTTTTGAATTGACCTCTTTTTTTCTATATCCCCAATATTGCATAAACCAGTTAGATTCTTGATCACCTCTTTCAAAATGAGATAGGGTTTATCAAGAGTTAGAATGTCATCATTCAATCTATTCAAGATATGTAATGCCCCTTTGTTTTCCTTGTCTGGACAACTTCTTGGATTTCATCTAGACTTTATGAGGTGGTTTATCTTGACTTTATGTTATTGTTTGATAAGATTTTATGACACTGTTGGATGTTAACTTGGACATGGTGATGTTTTGATGAGATGATACTTTATATGGATGCTTATGATTTATGTTATGCTTTTGAATAGAATAGTTGTTATTTAAGTTAATATTGATGTAAGTTCTTATGATGATCCATTGGTGCTTTGATTTTGTCAGTCTTGTTGTGACTGTATTGGTGAAGGGGACGAGATTAGATCACTCGCTTGCGAGCGCCCTGTGATTCCGCGATTTCTCTTCACTATGTGTTTGTTGTTTATGATGATATGTTTAACAGTGGGTTTGATGCAGTTTACAGGTACCGGGTATCGGCTCCACCTGCTTGTCAGGTCTAAGCGTACCCTAACCCAGTGTAATTATGTGGTTCTAGAGATAGTGTCAGGTCCTCATTTTAGCCATCATTCTTCATTGAATGAGTATTTGTGTCACCCATTGTTGTTTGTCATATGTTTTTATTGTGTTGTGTTTGTGTGAGTTGATTTGTTTGGAAATTAATTATACAAGTTAAATAGTTATTTAATTAATATAAATGATTTAATGTAATTGTTATTTAAATATTAGATTTAAAAGTGTTTGTGGTTATGGTTGATTTATTTAAATTAAAATTAAAACAAGTTAAGTATTGTTCTTTAAAAGGTTTGATTAAATTAAGTTATTTTGATTAAATGTGATTTCATTGAAATGTTAAATTAGTATGGTTTGGTGATGGTATGATTTATCAAATTATATTAAAAGGGATATTTAATTAATTGCATATGTTGATTTTAATTGTGCAAATTCTAATTAAGGAAAAGAAGATATTTTAAAGGAATTGTTTTCAACGAGTTATAAATATCTAAAAACTTGTGTTTGAGTTAAAAGATAATATCTTAGATATTTAATTATATAACTGATTGATCAATTTTGGAATGTATGACTGACAATGAGTTAAGTATTGCAATGGAGAAATGAAATAAAAGAGCTCTTGTGTGCATCTTTCATGGGGGGAATTGTTTTTTTTGGAAGAAAACTTTCACCACAGTTTTGGAAAAATTTCTTCACTGTGAATTTGATCTGAAGGTTGCAATCTTCAAAGTTTCAGCTGCAAATTTGGAGAAAATTCCTCAACATCACTCTGCAACCCAACAAATCAGGTTCCTCTGTGTTTTATTTCTCTTTCTTCTTTTGGAATAAATGCATGGGTCTGTATGTATTTGAGGTTGGATGAAGCATTCAGTGAATTCATTTTCTAGCACAGTTTCAGTGCTTCCAGCAAAGTGTTACATATTAGTTATGTGATCTTGTTTTCTATTGGGTTTTAAAGATTGCAAACTTCCTATAGCTTTCATGCTCATATAAAACTGGAGTGTTATTATTCCCCTGCTTATTGTTAATAGTTTCCATAAAAGGCTAGAAACAATCTTTATTTATACCAAACCAGCCTGGTGAAACCAACGCCATAAAGCTTTGTATTGGTTTTAATTTTGTGAGATACCCTACCCTTAATGTTGGCACCGACTGATGAACTGAGAAAATTATATTTGTCATATAGTTGAAAACTTGCTAAGAAGGATTGAAAATCCATTTCCATCGCCTATATTCTGCAGTTTATTGTCTTTCAGATTTATTGCATCTTGTCAAGCAGACTCATGCGTGGCCTTCCTACTATAGATACCTGTTATTTTATTAATGAATAAAGACCAAATTTAAATAATTTCCTGTAGCTTATAAAACTAAAATAGTATCATACTCTAAATTGCCTCCTTGATTTCATTCATTGCCTGTTTTACAGTGGTAGCAATTGAAAATGGTAGGGAGTATAGAATTATATAACCTCCCATGCTTTTGGCGCATGTCACAGTTGTAACACTTGAACATAGAAGGGTTTTGGCATTTAATTAATCTCCCTGATTCATTGGCAATCAGTCACAGCTGTGGAACTTGAATATGGTAGGGTGTATTGATTTTAATAATCTCCATGGTTCTGTTGTCAACCTCTCATAGTTGGAGCCCTGGTATCTATCTTTTATTAAGAATTCCCTTCATCGTTTAGGCTTGGAACACAATTCTGAGGTGACTGCATGAAATGGCAGCATGTTATTTAATCCTCTTCCTCTGGAAATTGTGCGCTCAGCCATATAAACTAGCAGACTTCCCTATCTCTTTGTATTTCATGTTGATATAGTTGACGTTATTCTCTAGAGTTGCACCTAGTTACCAAATGTAAATCACCATAAGTCACCTAAGATTCCTCCAATTACCGTTGTCTTGGGTTATTTTCTATTTATTCTCCTGTGTGCGCATGCTAAAGTCTGAAGTTTTTGTTTATATAAAGTAATTCTTTGATATCTTTAAATATATGAGGTGAATCAATATACATACACCGCTTGTTGAGTTCTTTCGTTCTTTCCTATTCAATGGTGCTTGCTACAAATTATTCTTTTAATTAGTTGTGCATGAAACCTTTTTGATTCCTTACGCAACCTATAATGGTTGAAGCACTTGAACATGGAATGGGGAAGTCAATTAAATAAACTTAGGTGCCACGTTAGCTCAAGGTTGCATGTCTGAGTGAAATGCATGACTTAATGTATGTAACTGTTGTTCTGGAAGACTCTTGTTTAGATTGTTACCTTATTTAATATATGTTCACTTCTTGGTGTAGCCACCGATTTTAGTTGTTGTTAGTTTATTTTCCGTTCCTTGCGCCACTCATATCTCATGCATTGGGGTTAGCTTGTAAATTGCATGCGCATTTTAGTGGAGGAAATCATTGTGAGTTGGAGTGGAGTCATTGCCATAGTCTTGGATATAATTTTTTGTAGGCTGTAGTAGGTTTCCTAAACTCGTCCTTTTTCCTTTGATGAAAGGAAATATCTATTTATGTTTGGAAATGAACATTGAGTTTAAAGTTGATTAAAATTGCTATTTGAGTTCATTTCATTTAATGAGATTTGAAAGTACGTATATATATATATTATTCAATTGGACTGAGATTTTCTATTTCAATTATAAGTTGAAATTATGATGTTAAACTCATTTGTTAGGAATTGGAATTCCTTAAATAATATTTATTTTTATCAAGTTTAAATTTAAAGAAATTTTAGTATGATGGAACATGTGAAATTAATTAGCTATAATTGTGTGTATTTGAGTTGAAAGGTGTATCTAAGTTTTGATTTTAAATTAGTGCAATTATATTTTGGAATTAAGGTTAGTACAATGATTAAATGTTTTTTTTAAAGGTTAAAGTTGTGATTGAAATGGATATGGCTAATATATTTTCAATGTCTTGTTTGATTTGATGGAATCTTGAAGTTCTTGTATAGGTTTTGTTGAAGTTAGGTTATGCACGTGGTTAAGTTATATGAATTGTAATTAGAAGCAAATGGCTATATTAAATAGGTGTTAAAATGATTTATTTTATTAGGAGGATAAAATAAAGGGTAGAATGTTATTTAAAAATTCTTACGAACTATTACCTTGAATTGTGATAGGTGTGTTGATTGTTTTTAAATTGAAATGAGTAGATAAGGTTCTTGAATGTATATTGTTTGGAACATGTGTGAATATTTTAAAGAAAAAGCATATGTTGTGTATAAACGATTTCTTGGTTGTATTTGATGGGCAACAATGTTATAATTATGAATTTATGAGTGTACTTTTGTAGTACAGAGTTTTAGTTCCCAGAGGCTAGGGAACTCTTTGAATGAGTTGTTTATTCTATTTGAGTTTGATGATCATTTGTTTAAAAAGGTTTTGTGAAATAGCCATGCACATGGTATTTGTTACCTATGTAGTGATTGAAAGAAAAGTGTTTTAATACATGATTGGATTGTGGTCTTGATTCAATTTTTTGTGCATGATGGCTATCTTTTGGGTTAATGTGTTGTGATATTGTAAAAGGAAGAGTGGATTTTGATAGGGGTCGGTACCCAAAGTGGTAGCCAGGATAACTTATCGGAAGTTAGTAATTCAGTGAAAATTCTAATAAATATACTAGGGATTCATTAATTAATTTCAGATAAATGATTGCCTCACCTAGTGTCTTAATGCTTGTATAGATTAAGGGTAGGTTGAGAAGGCCTGGAATGGCTTGGTCTTTTACCTTGTCTTCATGAAAGGTAGTTCAATTCCACTTGAGATTGTCTAGGGACCAGGAATCAGTTGAGGTCACCAGGATAATCCAAGATGGGGGCCGGAGCCTAGGAAGATTCACCAGGATAACCTAGAACAACTAAGTGATGACACTCTTGTCCTGATACATACTTTTTGGTCTCTTATGTAGAGTCACCTTTGGTTTACTGTTTCCTCTAGGAGTTTGTTAGAATTCATGTGATTTTGGATATTGTCATGTTGTCATGTGAAATTCAGCCATGTGATGTGTTTATTTTGTTGCTTGCTTGATTGATTTGAGGACCGGTCATTATCTCCTAGCATGGAGGGAGTGGGCCTTCGGGTTCCACGCGGTTGGGAGGAAACTGTGCTATTTCATCCATTGGGTTCTCTCGCAGGTTTTACTATACTTGAATAACATGGTTCGTGGAATAGGATCTTATTTCTCATTGTTCGAGATGGTGGATGTCTAGTTTGTTAGTGGACGAAGATATTAGTTATGATGTGATCATCATATCCTTTGTAAATTTACCTCATGTGCATGAGTGTACTCATTGTATTGATATTATGATGTATTGAGATTAGTCATAATCTCACTTATTGTAAGATGTAATTGTAACTTGATTCCATCTTTATTTATAATTATATCTTTCTTTTGGAATAAAGTTTATCCTTAAGCTTTTTGTATCATGGATTAGTATTATGATGTTTACTTGTATTTGTTTAAGTAGCAACGTTGAGGAACCCTGAGGATGTATGTGTGTTGTAATTATGTTTTTATGTTAAACGAATGATCTTTGAAAAAAATTGTTCGATTAATTCGTTAAGCTGGCGTGTTGTTCTTGGGTTCCTTTGGTGGGGCATTACAAGATAAACCTAACGACTTTCGTGTTATCAAAGTATGGAAATTCACTCTAAATGTCCAAACTTTTGTGTTTCATACCTTCAAGCCACTTCAATTCATCAGTCAGAAACAAATTTCTCACATCCCTAATATTCTCACTACTATATTAATCTAAATTCACCATTCCTTTGATTTTCTTCATTTTATTTTTTGTACTGAACAAGTTTCTACCGAGCACCAAATTAAGTGAGAATTCTACAAGCAACTGAAATACCTAATGAATTTTCTACTGAAATGACTTTAGTCTTTCAAAATTCTATTGTAGAAGATCTCCTTCTATTCTTCTTCAATGCACAGTGATAAATAAGGGTTCC
>VDFB02354518.1:0-11311 GCA_007258455.2 Sequoia sempervirens
ATGCGCCAGGACATGTACCTGGGGATGCAAAGGCCACTAGTATTAGTGATATTTTATCAGCATTTCTTGGATCTTCTTGTATTACTAGTACAGGAACATTGCCAGTCACATTTGTGGTGACTGAGGATTTCATTCCCATAAAGATAGAGAAGTTCCCAGGGGCTTTAAAATGTTTTAATTATTATTATATATAATCCAATTGAAATTTACTTATTGATTGCTCTTTTTAGACTATTGATCCCATGATCATTTTGCAGGAAATGATATTTTTTATAAACATCTAAGTGATATTACATTGGGCCGGGCCACACCATACGTTACCATGGAATTCCCAAAATCAAGATTTAAAGATGAGCCCAATAACTATTTAGTTGTGTTGTTTGGTAATAACACATTCAACTAGATGAAGGTCCTTAAGAAAGCTGGTAACTATCTAAAGTATGTGAGGGACCAATATAGGTCACATTTAGAGAAGAACAAAAATGCAGTGTCCCCATGATTCGAGAGATGGAGTGGAAGGACTGGTGGGATGGAAAGGAGAAGGTTGAAAGAAAAAAAAGGAGAAGAACACCACCCGAGGGACTAAGGAAGGTATGTGATACTATCAACAATGTAATTATATATATAATTACTCTTTTCTTTTACATAATCTAATATTTCAAACTTTTCATAAGGCTTTGTGCTTGAGAGGAAATAAAGGAAAGACTAGAAAAACATGGGCAATACAAACTTGGCTCTAGTGGTTATATGAAATTAGCTACAAGAATTGTAATTATCAATAAATGAAATATTGCATCCAAATAATAAATTGCAAACAATTTTGGTTTTATCACACCATAGAAGCGAAATTCATGATCTTGTGCAAAAATGCAGGGCTTTGAATTCAAGCGGAGTTCTCCACTGATATTTTGAATTGCCTTCCAAACGGGCTATGGAGTCTGGGTGAGCCTAAGAGTGCTTATTTGGGGAAAACACAATCTTCCCGCACTACATCAGACTACCACGGGTAAATAAACAATAAAGTTTATTTAAAATTGAATACTTATTAAATCCTATTCAATATTAATTTTTCACCATAAAAGTAATTACATGCCTATTTGTTTTAAACATTCAAGCAATGATAATATTGCACATGACATTGGAATGCAGCCTGGTGAGGGTGGAGCAAAACCTACAGATGAAGGTCATGGTGTGCATCCCAATACTTTAGAGCATGTAGAACGTGATCAACATGTTGAGCATGATCAGGCTAGAGAAGATCAAGAACATGATGTGGCCCCATCAGGTAAAGATGACCACTCTAAAGTTCTTTTAAACATATTTAATTACAATTGGTGTATTAATTAATGTAACTGTTATCACACGGGACCCTCAACCCCTCCCTTCGGACCTTGTGGTCTCTAGCTAACCTCTCTGGTGGCGCCCTTACTGATAGTTTGAGCTTTTGGTGTAGTGGCAGCCGGTCTATGTTAACAAACTGGCGACTCTACTGGGGAGGGGTTCGATTCCCGCCGGTGCTCCTTACTCGCCTCGTGGTTGTTTGTGTCCAATATGGACCTCTTGGCTCGGGGGGGCTAAGTTGTTATCACGCGAGACCCTCAACCCCTCCCTTTGGACCCATGTGGTCTCTAGCTAACCTCTCCGGTGATGCCCTCACTGACAGTTCAAGCTTTTGGTGTAGTGGCAGTCGGTCTGTGTTAATAGTAACCTTTCATGTTTCAACTTTAGACCATGTAGAGTGTGATCAACGTGTTGAGCATGATCAGGCTAGAGAAGATCAGGAACATGATGTGGCCTCATCAGGTAAAGAGGACCGCTCTCATGTTCTTTTAAACATATTTAATTTCAATTGGTGTATTAATTAATGTAACCTTTCGTGTTTCAACTGCAGATCAGGATTTAGAGGGTGTTCAACATGTTGAGCATGAGTCTATATTAATAGAGGAGTTGAGGAACATGATGTGGACCCATTAGGTGAGAACCACTCTAATGTTCTTTTAATTAATGAAATACTTGTAACAATAATAATAAAACATATCAGTTTAACATTTCTTTGTTATTACAACAAACCCCCCTTGTAGCAGTGTCCACATCGTGAGCAGACGACTAGGTGTACATTAAGATCACGAGCAGAGGGCATAACAACTAAAGGGGGGACAAATGATTTAGAAAATGATACTCCACTTCAGATTTTTTTAGCTTTAAAAAAGAAACAAAAAAAAAGTGATTGTAATCATATCATGACAACCATATTTTTGATAATATGTAAAAACTGAAAGAATGAATACTATATGTTAATGAATGAATGTGAATATGTTAATTAATGAATGTTATATGTTAATGAATGAATGTTATATGTTATTAATGGATGAATGAATAGAATATTATATATGTTTTGATGGATGAATGAATGATTAATGTTATATGATTGGGTATGTGGAATTGAGAGTGATGTGCAGGGGGGTGGGGCAGAGGGACCAAATGAGCCTCCACCATCACGTGGTTGGCCCTGTTAAGTAGAGAATATTAAACTGTTCTAAAAAAAAAAAAGCTCAATAAGGTAATGAACTTTTTAATATAAGAAATGCATTGTTTGAAGCATCAAACAATATGCAAAGATGAAAGAAAGTGCTAACTTTTTTTCATATAATTGGTAGAAAAATGATTCTTTATACCACGAGATCCATGCTGCATCATAATTTGAAGAGTTGTTTTCATTCCAATGTTATGGAGTTTAGTTTGTTTGTATGGCTTTGTATGAATTACTACATTATGTTATTGATATTGGATTTGGTTTCAAAGCTTTGTTTCTTTATTTTTAGTGAGTGACAACTCTAAAATTTGACTTTTGTGCATAATAACATGTTGGTGGAAATTAATGACTCTAAGGGTTTAGAGGCTTGATTTGAGATAGATACCACCAGGATATTTGGATCTTGTTGTTGATGGGAGGCTTCCACTTAACCATGAAATTTTGGCCTTACCATCTGCGGTATGCAAGGACTCTACTTAATTCATTCTTGATCATAAATGTTGTAGCTGATATTAATGCTTCAAACTTAAGATTCGTTTCATTTGTTATAATGATCAAAATGTTATACTTTTCTATAAATTCAAGCATTCTCTTGCCCCCTACCTTTTGCTCTCTCCCCCCTCCTTTTAAAATTTTCTTTTTCATAAAAGATTCACATTTTTGTCTCATTTACACAAATTTATCTGAAGCGCTAGGAGTGAATAAAGATATGTAAAAGATGATGGCTTATGTCTAAAGAACAACTTTCCATCTTATAGCTAATTAAATCCTTAATATTTGAATAGTTTAGAGCTCGAATAATGCTTGTATATGCATGTGTAGCAATAAGGGAGCCTATGTGAAGATTGAAATTTAAAACATCACTTTGGTATTTTTCTTTAGGCAGTGAAATGATATTTTGAGTAATACAAACCTACACACACATTGATATTTTTTGGCATTGCATTGAGCTCTTATACCCATCCTCGACTAGACATGGAGGTATATAATATTGGTTTCTGGGTTTATTCTGTAAGTAGTTAATTTCACAGAGGAAGACTACAATCTTCTTAATGTCCTGTGTCAGGTGTGAAAGCATATGAATCACTTGCTAAAGACACCATTTTGTATTCATCCAAAAACTGGTTTGTTCTTTTTTTTTATGTTTCTTGCATGTGTTTTTTTTAGGCTCTAGAGATGTAGCTCGACTCTTTCCTTTACACTTTTCATCTATTTTGATGATTACAGTAGATTGTCCTCATAATTTTTTCATGTAGATCTGTTTGTAACCTTATTTTCTACCAATCAATTTGCAAACCAGTCACATATTAAGGACCATTTCACTAACTTGTAGTCATCCATTACTTCATATGTTGCAAGTTGTGTTTGTGTGCCAATAAATATCGATGATTATGAGAACTTTAATCCTACAAGTGTACCCAATCTTTCTCAAGTAAAAGTCTTACCTTATTTTATAGTACTTTAAATGGTTAGTGAAGGTGCTTCTTTAAGATCACGAATAGTTGAACCACGGATTAAAAATATGGTATTAGATGAATTATAATGGAATAAAGCGAGGTCCATTAAGCACAAATTATGAGCTTATTTACTGGACTATGAATAGTGTTACAATTATAATTATTTCTCCTTTACCTACCACCTGCATTAGCGGAAAAATAGAAGTTTATTTTTGCTATCTCATGTATGTGTTAGTGATATTTTAATTTTGTTGTTTAAGTTGTTCAAAGAACACGATTAGGTCAAGAATATGTTCTACAAGCTTTTGTTCTCTTGACCTTGCTCAACGGTACCCTACACATTTTTCTCTTCAATCAGGGCGTTTCTTAACTCCTTCCCTTGTTGGCCTTGGTTGTTCTCAAGTGTAATGCTTTTTCCGTAAATGCTAGGTCACGTATGTATGATCAGTCATCTCTTGGAAACTGGATAACCCTTTCATGGGGTGTTGTTTACCCATTAGACAATTGCCATTGTGAGAATAATCATTTAATTTGTATGGAAGTAAGTCTTTTTCATATTATTTGACTTGGTATTGTAAACTTGTCTTTGCAGGATTCTCTAAGGGGGAACAACAGAACTGTGATAATAGGTAGAGTTGTACAACACCATAAATCATTTGGCATTATCAATATATTGCTTATAGAATACTCTGTGTAAGTAAAATGGAATGTGCAATGACAATTGGTCTCGAATTCAAATCTCAATATAAGTACATTATACACAAGAAGATGGTATCTATTCTATGATTTAAAGAACCCCAAAATAAGAAAATTAATAGGTTCCATTTGTTTACTTGCTCTTAGACACTTGTTTAATCTGTGAGACCCTTAGAATGTTTTGCTGATAACCAACAGTGTTCAAAACTCTTGAAGAGGTTAGATCGGTGTGACATTGGATCTATCTTGCCGATGGAAGTCATCGGCAAAACATGGACTATCGGAGTGAGTTTTCTATCCTGTGTCGATGATTGATCTCTCACCGATGGGTTGGCTTCGGTAGTCATCACCAAGAGTCTTCGTGATGGTACATTTCAACGAATATTTTTTTTAAAAAAAATTGCATTATTCTGTCACAATTTCGACGAAGGCCACCAACGAATCATAGAAAAGGTCTGACGAAGGCTTTGTCGTAACTCTTTGCCCATTTCGTCGAAATGGCAACAAACTTCTGGTGTTGTTTCGAAACTTCAGAAGAGCCATTGCAATTGCATTTTGGTTGTAATTCGTCGGTGGATACACAAAGTTTTCGTCAATATTCCGACGAACATTTGAGTCATTTTATGATGCCGACGACCGACGAATCTGCACCGTTATTTCAACGTTTAATTCGTCGTCAAAATTTTGACAAAAAAATAGCGACAATTTTTTTCGTCAATTCGTCAATTGTTCGACAAATGTTTGTTGAACGACTGACGAACGTTCGTCAGAAAATGGAGTCAAATTCAGTAGTGTGAAAAATAAAATATTTTATATAGGATAATATTGTTCAAGTTTCCCGATTATGTGGATGCATATCTATGTCTTGCAACAATAGCTCAGGCTTGGAATGAGATCCAACTAAGCCTAGAATTGATTGGGGCTGCACTTAAGGTGGATAAAAACTCATCAAATGTTTTATCTATGCTTGGAAAAATGGAACTAAAAACAAATGACTGGCTTAAAGCAAAAGAAACAATTAAAGTTGCACAAAGTGAATCAGATGCAAAGAATTCTTATGTTGAAATTTCACTTGGAAATTGGAATTATTTTGTAGCTTTTTGCAATGAGAGGAGGGATCCAAAGGTGGAGGCACAACATCTTGAGAAGGCTAGAGAACTATATTGTAAAGTGTTGGCACAGAGACCAGGAAATGTTTATGTTGCAAATGGGGCAGCCATTGTGCTAGCTGAAAGGGGTCAATTTGATATTGCAGAGGAAATTTTTACACAGGTACAAGAAGCTACAGCAGGAAACATCTTTGTTCGAATGCCTAATGTGTGGGTAAATCTAGCACATGTTTACTTTGCACAAGGACAGTTTGCGCTTGCAGTGAAAATGTATCAAAATTGTTTGAGAAAATTCTATTTTGGCAATAACACCCAAATTTTATTATATTTAAAGCTTGAACACATTATGAAGCAAAACAGTGGCAAGATTGTAAAAGAACATTATTAAGAGCAGTAAATTGTAACTACTATAAGTCGCCAATCAGAAAGCTATCGATTTTGTGTTTAATGTAATGAGGGTTTCGAATTACCTTTGAATTTGTTGCAGAGGGCGTCCCCAAATCCGACTTCGCTATAGAGGGCCTCACCGACTTTAAATTCGTTGTAACAAACTCCGAATTCCTTGCCTTTGCCTGCCTTTTTAGAAGTCTTTAGGTCCTCTCTGAATCCTTATCGCCCATGCAAGTAGCTGCTATAACTAATCAAAACGCCTCAATGCCAGGCTAACCTGCAACTAACAAAAAGTGAGGAATATTTTTGCAATGAACGCGAATAAGCGCCAATACATCGACATGCACAATACATCGCGCCAATAATTAAACGAAATGTGTTTTTAAGATTTTGTCTAATTTGTATTTGGTAACTATTTAGTCATTTTTATTTCTTTGACTAAAAAATATTTTAATCAACAACCAAATTAGTCATTTATTTACTCATTTATAGCTGAGTTGCAAAAAAATAGTAGAATTTAGTCATTTTTTTTTTTTTTTTGGTCCGTTCCATTCCATTGTCAGATCCATTCCAGGGCTGTTTCCCGTTGAACAGGGCTTCCATTCCATTCCTTCCATTCCATTCTCGCTCCGGGTCCCTCAGTTTTGTAACCTTTGATTTCATTAGAATATCCTACAAAAATGGAAGCTGGGATTTTGAATCCAACTACTTTTTGTTTGGGATATGTATGTATGTTAGACCATTGTGCACTTGAAAATGAGCTACACTGGGCCTATAATTGCTCTAAGCTTCCCTTGGAGTGATGTTCACAAATTTAGCTGGACTATGATTAAGATGTGTGCTATCATCACCATTACTCCTATCCGACAACTATTGAGGACATGCTTTGCTTTTAACATGTTTCATGGCATTTCCATAATGGTACAATTTTTCTTTTTGTCACACAATCTTGCTTGGGGTGTAGGCGGCAACCATTCTTTTGATGTCATGGTTTCTACAATGACCATAGAATTCCCTTCAATTGAATTCTCCCTCTATTCATTCTGAGTGCTTTAAGATGGTACTTGCTTTATTTTTTACCATTGCTTTGAAATACTAGAAGAATTGGAAGGCTTTTCATTTTCGATTGAGGAAATAAAGCCAAGTGTGGTAAGATAAATCATCAATAGAAGTAAAAAATAAATATTCTTACCAAATGGTTGCTTCTATATTCGATAGTTTTATTGATTTCTCATTACACTATCAAGATCAATTGACAATCTGCAAGTTCAATTTGTATGCAATTTATGAACTCCTCTGTTCTGGCACCACCGTCTATGTCTCTGCTTTTCCAAATTTCCTATCTTGACCTTCACTCTACATTTTTAGTAGTGCTTCAAACATGGGTGGCTTTTCCTTTGCATACGTCACACCCAATTTTCCTATGCCGCGGCCTCTCGTACTTTCTTTTCACATTTGACGACTCTTCCCCTTCTTCAAGGCTGCGTGGCGTATATCCGCTTCCCTTGCTCTGGTTTTCCTTTCTTCCTAGCGCCACTTCCCATTCCACTACCACACTGAGATTAGAATTTGGTTTTATTTATTTATAATGATAATAAAATCAGCTAACCTTTCGATTCTATTAAAGTTGATTTATCAATGAAACGATAAGGAGAGATAACGCATACCATGAAGAAGTATAAACACTTATTCCATTGCAATAATCGACCAACTCGAAACCAATAGAATTATTTTCAATGAACAATCAAAACTTGAAAAAAAAATAGCAATATGATATTTTGTCAAATGAAATGACAATAATGTCGCTCTCTTTTACCTCCTCAGATCACAAATTCAAATTAAATTGCCTCCGAAAAATGAAAATCAAAACCAACAAAACCAAACCAATTTTTTTGGCTGATGTGGATTGCCAGTTCATCCGGATGCTCTTGCATCATATAATGGCTTCTTTGTAGTTCTCCATGAACTCAACTCAATTGATATTAACACCGTTGAAATCAACTTTATCAATCACTACTAGAACTCAATTGATTCTTAGTCCCACATTCTCAATTGGTTCCTAGTCCCATTCAATAGAATTGGGGAATGGTAATTGGGGTGGTTGGGAGGAGAAAACCTATGTGATCATTGAATGAAGTACATACTAAGTTTTTTCAATGATGTGTAACAACGTAATGGAGGAGAAAATGACTTATATACGACATGATACTAAGTTTTAGGGTTTGTGACAACCTAAAACATAGTGAGGATTATGTTATGAACACTATAATTTTTGTCTAATTTGGAGATGACATTACTAGCACACATGGACTACAATTCAGTTTCTAGGGTGGTTAGAGATGTTTTCCTAAGGCTAAGGGTGTTTGCAATATCCATTTGTGATCACTAGATTAATAAAAAAGATTAGAAGTAGTCCTAAAATATACTATAGAAATAAAATAAAATGAGTGCAAAATATAATGAGGAAGTTGCAAGATATGTAGTTTCCATCATTACATTTGTAACCCCTTTAGTAGGTTTGTGACACTATAATGAATAATCATGCTAAATTAAATATAGTAATGATATGATTATACTAAAGGATAGGATATAGTTCTTATTCACTGTTCTTCATTCACATGCATATACCTATATCTATAAATGCATCAAATCAAATCAGCATAGTGATTGTACATAAATTAAATATAAGAATATATGAAAATGAATGATGTTTGTAGTAAACTACACATACCAATGGTTGAAAAATAAAATGCTAGGTACGCACACATGTAATCTACATGGCTACTATAAACATAACTAGATAGGATTATAAATGAATTTGAGGGCATTGGAGAGGTTGTGATAGGCTTGCATGGGACAATGGTGTTTAGGAAAAATGGCTCAACTAAGTGGGAACTAAATGGTAAACAATAAAAGAAAAAAGAAGCCACATTGACCCAAAAATGGATAAAAAAAGTTAGGCTAGACCAAGATAAAATCCTAGATGGCAAAAGGGTCCATGTCACCCCAAAAATATAGCTACACAAAAATGGTCCAAACCATCTCAAAAAGGATTTAAAAAATAGTAAAAAGGAGCCAAGCCACCTTAAATAAGGATAAAATAAGACTAAGTAAAGAGGGTCCAAAAAATGCCCACTCACTAGTTATAATCTAAGTAATAGGGGCCAGGCTAGATCCACTCACTTGGTAACATTAGGCTAAAATGAGCTAGGCTAGAGTTATCAGTGAGTGAAATTTGGGTAAAAGGGATCAAGTTAGGTCTATCACTGGGTACAATGGTGATGCCACTATTGTTGATGTAAATGATATATAGGATATGCTTCTAGTTAAAAGATTGGTGAGGGAATAGAATGAATCAATTAAAGGTAATAAGGGGCAAAGATGAGTAATTCTAAGGTATGGATATTGGGATAGTAAATTATAAGAGGCAAACATATACCCCTAACTCCAAGAGATAGGTAAGAGATGCCCTAAGAGAAAGGGAAAGTATGATATAGTAGTGAAAGTTGTTGGGATCCATAAATAAATATCCAAATGTCTTACGTGATATAAGGGAACCACAATATATAGTAGAGGACAATTATAATATAGGTGTAGAGAGGTAAAAGGAGATAATATGACACACTCCTAATTAAATGAGATGTGGTAATGCCCCCAAGTGAAGGGAAGTAAATAGAATATACAAATAGTAAAATAAGATAAATTAGAGTAAAAATAGGATTATTATAAATATATGAAAATAAGATATTTGTAGACTAAGAAGAAATCTAAGGTCCATGGGTTTGAGAATGCCACAAATTGCTTACATATCAAGAATGTAGGGAGATTTGGCTAAACCATATGCTATCCAAATTTTTGAATTGGTCTAAATGTGAATAATGGAAAGACAAATGCAAACTATAATAGTAGAGGTAATAGATCATATATAGTATAAATTTTTTAGGAATTTCATACTACAAATCTAAATTCCTACATTACCTTACAATAATAAATTATTACAACTCGACAAAATATACATACAAGAAGACATTGAAATTATCATAGGAGAACTTTTTTGAGAGAAACTCAACCTTCAAGGCATTGCACAAATCAATGTATTATCTGAAGAATATGATTACAATACATTCACATAACTTCTCCATGTTGGACTTCAATAGCAATAAGTAACTTAGTTCACTCCTACAAGTGGTTTAACAAACAATAATCATGTATCTACATTTCACCCCATTTTCCTTATCATCACACATGCAACCTTCTTATGCTCTAGTTGCTTATCCATAACACTATCCATGTGCTTTCTTTAATAGGCTAAGCTTGTAGAAAACCACTAAGTAGCAGTATATAAACTATGAGCCCAAAACCCTATTTTGAAATTATAACCATGACCTCCAATATTAAGGTATTTATCTAATGTGCCACTTGGATTAAATACATACACCATGTATCATAAAAATTATGTGTGTTCCTAATAATGCTTATTCTAGTACTGCACAACTTGTATCATCTCAAAATCATAATTACAATACATTCATCAATCTTTTCTATGTAGGACTTTAGTAACAATAAGAAACTTAGTTTTACTCCTCTATGTTGCTAAAAAAAATCATATAGCCAAACATCTCACTCAATTCTATTGGTCACCACATATGCAACCTTCTTATGCTCCAATTCCATATTCATATCATTACCTATGTGTTTTCTTTATTAGGTCAAGTTTGCACAAAACTACTATGTGATATTACATAAACTACAAGCCTAAAACCATGTGCTCTCTAAACCATGACCCTTTATATTAAACTATGTACCCAATCTACCATCCACATTAAATACACATTCAATGTCCCATACAACTTATATGTGTCCCTACGAATCCCTATCTTAATGTGGTATCCATACCATAAAATGCACAACTAAATACCAATATTGTATTATTATGCAAGATATGTGAGACACATTTCCCAATATTATCATAGTTTTATACATTATATAAAGTGTTAAAAAATAATATCAAACATATAGGGGATGGTCCCTGTATGAGGAACAATTTTTCTAATACCAATATAAATCCATGTTGATCATAGCGCCATAATTGTGTTTAAAATTATATCATATAAATTTTTGTGATG
>VDFB02354519.1:0-15220 GCA_007258455.2 Sequoia sempervirens
GGTGCTCCTGCACCAGTTGTCATATTTTACAATATACGTTGTCAATGGGGCATTTTAAATCCTACATTCGATACACTTTCCTATTACATTTTTTAAACCACATCTCTTTGAGGCATTTTGTTAAATTTAACAATTGACTTTCTTTGTGTGTATGCTTCCAAAGCTATCATTGAGTTATTTTGTCAGACAATTATACAAACCAGCTTTCATTGACTTTCTTTGTGTATGCTTCCAAAGCTTTCAATTAGTTAATTTGACAACTTAGCACTTTTTGCATAGGTAAAATTATTCGTCATGCCGAAGAAACGAACTGTTAAAAGGAAAAAAGTAATAGATGATCAGCTCCAAGCCATCAAAGATAAAGAGAAAAAACAGATGAGGGAATATCGTGAAAAGCATAAATTGGGAACGATTGATGAAAACAAGCCAGTGGAAGAGGAACCTCAACTGTCAAAAAGAGAAAAGAAATTGGCAGCACAAAGGGCACGAATGCGAAAGAGTCATGCTAGGGGAGATGTAGATACCATAGTTGGAGACACACCCTCTATTGCAAGTGAATACAAAGGGACACCATTAAGCACAAGCGAATTTGGAGGGACACCATCTACCACAAGTGAGTATGGTTGGACACCATCCACCACATCTGAAGTTGAGAGTACATCATCACTCGGAGTTGAGGAACAAGGTATGCCATCATCCCCATGTGAACCTCAAGGTATTTCTTCTATTCCACCCTCGATTGAAGCTACGCAATCTACCCCACCTCAATTCAATATTGATGAAATTGCTAATGTTGAGATGTATGTACCTAAGAGAACACCACCTATAATTTTGCATAGAAAGCCAAAGTTTTGATTAATATTGATGAGGATATTTTGCAGCACATGGAAGGTAAGATTCCAGAACGCACTTGTAGAAGATATGCTGATAAGATTTGGAAAATGTTCTTTGAAAGGCTAAATGAGGCTGTAAGATGTCAACTATTTGTTCAAATGATGCGGGGTTTAAAGTACAGAAACATCATGAAGACTCTTGGGTTGAGAACATCGAATGCATCAAGTGAAAACACTATTGTGAAGAATCTAATGGATGCTTATGATAGTGTGGGTAAGACCTCACGCTCAAAGGATAGTAATGTCACCCGACGTGTCATTACATCGACTTTGGTAAGCTATCAAACAAAGAGATCTCACCTCATTAAAAAGATAAGTGAACAAATGGGAATTAGTAGAAAAGCTTTATCAAAAATTGTTCAAAGGCAGCAAAGAATTGAGGGCACCGATTCAAATGAATTATGGGCATTCTCGGGGAGACTGCCACACAAAGATAAAAAAAGTTGTTGAAGCATTGAGAACAATAATTGAAGATTATTGGAAGAATAATACAAGGCCATCTCTGAATCAAAGGGATGTCGTAAGAAGGAGAATCGGTAGTCGAAACCGTGAGCCACATCCAAAGCATTTTTTGGATACGACTCAAACCCAATTTTTTCATAAATTTCATAATTATTATCCTCAAATTAGTATTTCTCAAAGATTTTTTTAAATGATTAAACCATTTTATGTCAAGATAAATCACACACGCACTACTTGTTGCTGTAAACTACATATTGACTTCTCTAACCATTATGATGTTTATATCGCTTTTATGTTTACATTTGCATACTAATGATGTTTTGTAGGATTGTGGCATAGAAGCCCCACCAAAACCTTCAAGAAAGTTCTTATGAAAAAATTTATGTGAAATAGAGGATGGCCAAATATTCTATAGGACAACATGCTTGGATGGTTCATGCGAGCGTTGCGGTGGCTTGCAACGAATGCTAGTATGTCAACATATGGAAAGCACATATGAGGCGGGACAAAAAATAGTAGAGTTCAGGAAGTATAAAACATTGGAATATGCTACAAAAGATGGGTCTAAAGTAAAAAGGTGTGAGTTGGTTATTCAGAAGATTCCAGTGTATCAGTTCATGTCCATGTTTCGTGAGAATCTAGTGTATGAGTATGCAAGGCATACCCATAGAGCCCCATGGCTGGACACACAATTCAAGCTATGCAAGGACACCTTTCCACTTGGTAGCATAGTATCAGTGGTTGACTTTGCAGAGAACTACACTCTCTACGTACCACAAGGTGAGGTGCGGCACACAAGATACAACCCCAATAATGTGTTTCTATATTTGTGCAATACAACATTCTATACATGCAGCTGAAAGTACAGAGGACGAAAGGAAGGTATTGAGGGAGTATCACTTTTATATTAGTGATGATCGCACACATTCTATAGATTTCATGCAAGGTTTCTTCCAGATGTTCTACAATCATTTGGCTCAGAGGGGCATATCATATGATCGGCATATAATATGGTCAGATAACTGTGCAGCACAGTTCAAGAATGTGCGCATGTTCTACTAGTTGTGCAGGATGCATCTCACTACACATGTTTAACATATGTGGAACTTTTGTGAGGCCGGACATGGAAAGGGAGAGCATGACAGTGCAGGAGCATGTGTGAAAAGAGCATTAGCATGAGAAGTGTTAAATTATAAAGACAGTGCACAGTTGATAGATGCAAGATCAATCGTTGAGTGGTGTAATGGTTCGATGGGTCCAGGTAATGAAGGTACATCTTTAGTTCGTAGATTTTTTTGGTTGATGGATGATACTAACATTGCACCATATGAGGATTGTTGTACACTAACAAGATTGAGTGAGATGCACTCTTTCCTTAGCTCAAATGTAGGTTCATGGAGTATCGATACACGTAAGATGGCATGCTTTTGTTCTTCATGTACAATGCAAGCCTGGAATGATTGTGAGTTAGGGGAGTGGGTTGACAAATGGTTGACAAGTTATCTTAGCCCAGTTCACACATATCGCCCTCCGATGGTATTGGAACTAACACGGATGGAATCATCGGTTGACTTTGACCATGTATTAGATCTAGTTCAACCAGGTAATATATCTACTTTCTTGGTATTTGAAATTCCATATTGTTATCTTACTTTGTATTGTATTGATAATGTTGACTAATTTCAAGAGATATGTCGCACATATAAATGCAGGGCATGTTTATGCAGTTATTGCAGATGAAGACAACAAAGAGGGTACATACTATTACTTGTGTCGTTGTGTTGAGGCAAAAAAGAAATTGGAATCCCCAATTATAGATGGAGAAAACATTGAATACCCTATAGGCTCAGTTGTTGTTACTGGAACGTGGCTAAGAAGGTACCCACATAAGAGTGTTAAACATTGGTTGTTTGAGGAATTTGACATGCATCGTAAGATTCTTTTCATTAATCAAACCTTGTCGTGGCATCCAATGTTCGTTTGAGCAAATATGGGGGTAGACCTTTGAACAAGACCTTGTGGAAGGTCCGTGAGTCTAACCATGAGGCAATACTTGACACAATAAAGAGTAGAGCAAACCCAGATGGTTCAGTGGATTAATTTGTAAGTATATGCACAATGGGTCTTATTAATTTATACTTGTACCCATTCCAGTTTGGTTGATGCCAATGCTATCATCTTATTTTACTTTGTGTATCTGTATGTAACCAAGCAAACATTGATTGGTGTCCCCTTGCATAAAATGCAGATTTATGAGCCATCCAAGAGAATCTCAAGCATAAAAGTAATGCAACATCCTTATTTTGATGATCTTGACAAATCTCAATTATGATTTTAAGCCATTAAAAAAGTGTGTGCGAAGCTTGATGAGGAAATTTCAAGTTATTCATTTGAATTTAACCTTATCATGACCACCTATGACGTAGACATTATAATAGCATCTAGAATTTCAATAAATTCTATTCATAAGAGCATAGATTGGTAGAACTCTTTGAAAAAATGCCTCAAAGAAATTTGGTCTCATGGTGATGGAATGTCAAGACGAATGCCATGACAAGAAAATTGTTGTGGATTGTCATGGCATTCCATCACCATTGAGACCACATTTCTTTGAGGCTTAACAGCTTGTTGCCTTTTCTAAGTACTATTGCTTATTAGTATGCTTTGATAGATTTTTTCCAAGCATCCATAGCTTTTTGGAAGCACCTATTTTAGGCTTTTATCCATAGCAACAAGGAAGTAACTGTTGATAGAATGCTTTGGTAAACATGTATGATAAATGTAGTAGCATAGAGAAGGAAACAACCTGTTTGAAAAAACCTCAAAGAAATGTGGTCTCATGGTGATGGAATGCATGAAAATCCACAAAATTTTGCTTGTCATGTGATGCAGAGGGGATGGGACTTTAGTCAAAACTCAAAGTTTCAAGGATTACAATGATGCAATCTCAAACACTCTTCTAGGTACCCTGATGGAGACAAGCCTCAATAGTGCACTTATAACTTAGATGCTTTCCTAATGGACCCAAACCCTTGGAGTGATCTCAAGGAATGAAAAAAACTTTTCTTGAATGGTTTCAAAGCCCCAAACCTCTGTCTTAGAAAAAAATCACTTTTTTGCGCCTTGACTAGGCTTCTAGCCCAACTAGGCTTCTAGCCCAACTAAGCTTCTAGCGATGGTTTTTTGACTTTTCACTCAACTTCCCCAAAGGAATCCTCAATATAATGACTGATTCAGATGTGATTCATGATGATACACAACATATCAAATCATTTATGGCACTTTTTCTAGATCAAACCTACCAAAATTTGTTGCTTCCTCAAATTTAAGGCCTAATTAGCCCACTTTTTCAAAGCAACCCCTCTCTAAACTTATCCTCTGACTATGAAAATTTCATCAGTGTTTTAAAATGTTCCCAAACCAAATATTTTCAAGGTATTAGTCTTGTTTGACACCCTCAACACCCTAAATCACAAAACCCTCAATAAATTGCTCCAAAACTAGGGCCTCTTGAAAATTAGCTTTCCCAACACTTCCAAAACCTTCTCTTGGACTTTTCACTAATAACTCAACATATCTAAACACCTTCAACTCAAAAATATACCCCTTATTAAGGTAGATCTCCTGCTGCTACACTTTAGGCACCATTTTCATGCCTTTTTCCTTGCTAAAACTTGGTGTGCACCCAAGAATCACTCTTTCCTGCACAATAACTTGTTAAATCTGTATAATACAAGTTAGATATGATCCATTTCACAAGTTTTCAGTCACACTCTCCCATGAAATGGATCATTTATTCATGAAGACTCTCAAAACTAGTGAAAATTTGTACTTTTTGAGGACAATCAGCAATATAACACAAGAAACTGATTCCCAACATTATTCAGGTCATTCAAAAGGTTAAATGCATGTAAATAAAAGTTCTTAAACCATCCAAATGAGCATGACACCAAAAGGAATCAGAGATTCATCAAAAAAACTCAAGAAAATGCAAAAAGATTGAAGTTTTTATTGATTTTCTGTAGCAGTCCGTACAACACTTGCAATATCAGCCAACCCTCCATACAAATGCTTTCTCTAGGCTTATAGACTCATCCTAAAACTGTCCCAACCGATTAGAATTGATTTTATTACATTATTGTGAATAAAACTCCTAAAACTCACTTTTCCACCCAAAGTTGGATTTCAAAAATTTGAATTTCCAACATTGCAATTTATTAACTCCTATTAACTATAAAGCTTCCAAAACTATTACATATCATCATTCAACCCTATTTAACCTAATTAAAACATCATATACCTATTTAAACTCCTAGAACATCATTGTTCCATTTACAAGTCAATTTGGTCCTATGGTCCTTATCAGGACCCTTAGGACTTTTGATCTTCCTGTTACACTCATCCATGCCAAATGCCATTATAGGCTTCAAAATGCTATAATTGATGCTCTAGAAAGGCTTTATAGGCCTTCAAGACCTTACTCCGGACTCAAATGATCTCAAGGAGCTCACACCATCATGGGTTCCACCACCATGAGACCACATTTCTTTGAGGCATTTTTTTCAAACAATTGATTCCCTTGTCTATGCTATTGCTTACTATTATGCTATGATAGATTTTTCTAAGCATCCATAGCTTGTTTGAAAGCACCCATTTTAGGCTTTTAGCCATAGCAGCAAGGCAATGAACTATTTGGCTAATTTGATAGACATGTGTGTGTTAGCATAGATCAAGGCAGTGAACTCTTGAAAATTCTCAAAGAAATGGGTCTCATGGTGATGGAATGGCATGACGAATGCCATGACAAGAAAATTGGCTATGGATTGTCATGGCATTCCATCACCATTGAGACCACATTTCTTTGAGGCTTTTTTCAAACAGTTGCTACCTTTTCTATGCTATTGCTATTAGTATGCTTTGATAGATTTTTTCCAAGCATCCATAGCTTTTTGGAAGCACCTATTTTGAAGGCTTTTAGCCATAGCAACAAAGGAAGCTGAACTGTTTGATAGAATGCTTTGTAAACATGTATGATAAATGTAGTAGCAGAGAAGGCACGAACTGTTTGAAAAAATGCCTCAAAGAAATGTGGTCTCATGGTGATGGAATGCCATGAAAATCCACAAAAATTTCTTGTCATGTGATGCAGATGGGATGGGACCTTAGTCAAAACTCAAAGTTTCAAGATTACAATGATGCAATCTCAAACACTCTTCCAGGCACACCTGATGGAGACAAGCCTCAATAGTGCACTTATAACTTAGATGCTTTCCTAATGGACCCAAACCCTTGGAGGTGATCTCAAGGAACTAAAAACTTTTCTTGAATGGTTTCAAAGCCCCAAACCCCTGCCTTAGACAAAACTCACTTTTGCACCTTGACTAGGCTTCTAGCCCAACTAGGCTTCTAGCGATGGTTTTTTGACTTTTCACTCAACTTCCCAAAAGGAATCCTCAATATAATGACTGATTCAGATGTGATTCATGATGATACACAACATATCAAATCATTTATGGCACTTGTTCTAGATCAAACCTACCAAAATCTGTTGTTTCCTCAAATTTAAGGCCTAATTAGCCCACTTTTTCAAAGCAACCCCTCTCTAAACTTATCCCTTGACTATGAAAATTTCAACAGTGTTTTAAAATGTTCCCAAACCAAATATTTTCAAGGTATTAGTCTTGTTTGACACCCTCAACACCCTAAATCACAAAACCCTCAATAAATTGCTCCAAAACTAGGGCCTCTTGAAAATTAGCTTTCCCAACACTTCTAGAACCTTCTCTTGGACTTTTCACTACTAACTCAACATATCTAAACACCTTCAACTCAAAAATATACCCCTTATTAAGGTAGATCTCCTGCTGCTACACTTTAGGCACCATTTTCATGCCCTTTTCCTTGCTAAAACTCGGTGTACACCCAATAATCACTCTTTCCTGCACAATAACTTGTTAGATCTGTATAATACAAGTTAGATATGATCCATTTCACAAGTTTTCAGTCACACTCTCCCATGAAATGGATCATTTATTCATGAAGACTCTCAAAACTAGTGAAAAATATGTACTTTTTGAGGACAGTTAGCAATATAACACAAGAAACTGATTCCCAACATTATTCAGGTCATTCAAAAGGTTAAATGCATATAAATAAAAGTTCTTAAACCATCCAAATGAGCATGACACCAAAAGGAATAATAGATTCATCAAAAAAACTCAAGAAAATGCAAAAAGATTGAAGTTTTTATTGATTTTCTGTAGCAGTCCTTACAATACTTGCAATATCAGCCAACCCTCTGTACAAATGCTTTCTCTAGGCTTATAGACTCATCCTAAAACTATCCCAACCGATTTGAATTGATTTTATTACATTATTGTGAATAAAACTCCTAAAACTCACTTTTCCACCCAAAGTTGGATTTCAAAAATTTGAATTTCCAACATTGCAATTTATTAACTCCTATTAACTATAAAGCTTCCAAAACTAGTACATATCATCATTCAACCTTATTTAACCTAATTAAAACATCATATACCTATTTAAACTCCTAGAACATCATTGTTCCATTTACAAGTCGTATTCTAGTCCTATGGTCCTTATCAGAACCCTTAGGACTTTTGATCTTCCTGTTACACTCATCCATGCTAAATGCCATTATAGGCTTCAAAATGCTATAATTGATGCTTTGGAAAGGTTTATAGGTCTTCAAGACCCCTACCATCTCCTAGGACACTCCAAATGATCCTCAAGGAGCTTGGGTGCTCCTGCACCATCATGGCATTCCACCACCATGAGACCACATTTCTTTGAGGCATTTTTTTCAAACAGTTCATTCCCTTGTCTATGCTATTGCTTACTATTATGCTATGATATATTGTTTCTAAGCATCCATAGCTTGTTCGAAAGCACCTATTTTAGGCTTTTAGCCATAGCAGCAAGGCAATGAACTGTTTGGCTAAATGCTTTGATAGACATGTATGAAAAATGTGTTAGCATAGATAAGGTAGTGAAATCTTTGAAAAAATGCCTCAAAGAAATGAGGTCTCATGGTGATGGAATGGCATGATCTAATGTTATGACAAGAAAGGGCCTGTTATGGGATTTTCATGGCATTCCATCACCATTGAGACCACATTTCTTTGAGGCTTTTTTCAAACAAATATTGCCTTTTTCTTATGCTATTGCTTATTAGTATATGCTTTGATAGATTTTTTTTTTCCACAAGCATCCATAGCTTTTTGAAGCACCTATTTTTAGGCTTAAATATAGCAACAAGGAAGCGAACCCGCTTTGATAAAAATGCTTTGGTAAACATGTATGATAAATGTAGTAGCATAGAGAAGCAGAATCAAATTGTTTGAAAATGCCTCAAAGAAATGGTCTTCATGGTGATGGAATGCCATGACAATCCACAACAATTTGCTTGTCAAGAATCTAACTTCACCATGAGAGACCACATTTCTTTAAGGCATTTTTTTTCAAATAGTTCATTCCCTTATATCTATGCTATTGCTTACTATTATTATGATATATTTTTCTAAGCATCCATAGCTTGTTCGAAAGCCCTGCTTTAGGCTTTTAGCCATAGCAGCAGTAAATGAACTATTTATTAAATGCTTTGATAGACATGTATGAAAAATGTGTTAGCATAGACAAGGCAATGAACTCTTTAAAAAAATGTCTCAAAGAAATGAGGTCTCATGGTGATGGAATGCCATGACAATCAAATGATTTTGATTGTCATGGCATTCCATCACCATGAGACCTCATTTCTTTGAGGCATTTTTTCAAAGAGTTCACTGCCTTGTCAGTGATATTGCTTACTATTATGCTTTTGATAGATTTTTTCCAAGCATCCATAGCTTGTTCAAAAGCACTTGTTTTAGGCTTTCAACAATAGCAACAAGGCAACACTTGAACCATTTGACAAAATGCTTTGGTAGACATGTATGAAAAATGTGGTAGTATAGACAAGGTAGTGAACTGTTTGAAAAATGCCTCAAAGAAATGTGGTCTCATAGAATGCCATGACAACCAAATGCAATTGGTAGCGTTCTAGTTATTTGCAGCCATTATGCAATGTGAAGTAATTGCATAACTGCTTAGGTTGACTTTGTAAAACTATTGTAGTTGAAATTTTATTACCCATCAAAGATCTAGTTATTAGTTATGAAATATGAAGCAATGCTTTCGGGCTGAAAAATGTGCAATGCAATGTAATCAACGCTATGAATATAAACTACAAAAACCTTATTTTTACCAAGTTACCGGTTCGCTCTTTGGTTTCTCGATCGGTTCGAGAACTTGGTTCGTACGGTTTGGGAATTTTTTGGGGGTTGGGTTCGTTTTGGGTTTGGTCATACAAAAAAATATACAAATCAGAAATATATACATATTTGCAGCAGTAATCAAGTTCAGAATACACCACCATATTAATAGTCAAATAACATAGCAAAAATACACCACCACTTTCATAGTGAAATATTAAAATATTAGTGATCTACTCGAATGTCATGATCCAAAATTATAAATTAAAGTTCAAACATAAAAATGTCAAGTGTTTACAATTAGCCATTATTGATCATTGATCAATCTGAAAAGTGTGAACATTTTTCTGTGTGGAAGGAAAACAAGAAAATAGTGTTACATAATTATTTACATTGTGAAAGAGCCAAACCTTTTTCTTGTAGATCGTAGAAGAATCTCAGCGATTTTTTCAATGTCCTTGCCTTGGAACGAAACTATCCTGAGCCATGAATGATTGACTAGGAACCGTGAGAAAGAAATAAGATAAATCACATGCAACTTGTTGCAATTTCTTTCCTTTGGGAAAAAGGGTAAAGTTTGATTTTCGTGGAGAATCTCCTTTAGAGTTTGAATGCATTGATAATTTTCAAGATAGACTTAGCCAAATATGTCATCTAGGTTTGAAGCTTTTAGGTAAATGTCTTTAAAAATTTTGTTCAAAATTCAAGATGCAGGCTCTCCTCCCTTAGGGAAGAGAAGGCCTATCAAACCTAACACTCTTATGCAACACTTCTTAAGTTCTTGTTGATGCAGTATTAGATGCGAAGTTTCAAAATAGGCATGGTTATATAATTCTCATCTCACGACTATCATTGCATCAAATTAAGAATTTTCAATCCTCTATGGTCTAGACAAGAGAAGTATGGAGTGGTGTTCCAATGCTAAAGTCTTATTGTGAATCTCTTTTGCTATGAGTGGTTCAAAAATGAGGAATCTATCTTCTGCACCAAATGACAAATATTCCCAATATGTGCTAGGAACGAATAAGTCCATAAGATCTAGTATGCAAGAACTGAGAATTGCAAAATTGGCTTACATTTGACTTCCAAACATAGAAATTTTCACACTTTTCGATGTTCACATGTAAGTCAAAAAATATATGTGCGTAAGTTGTAAAGTATACACTTGAATACACGTAACTCATATCTATTGAACCATGAATTTATAATTTGCAAATATGGACACCATCGATAAAAAGATTTGTATTAAGCAAATAGCCATGTAATTTATACATCAATATATGTCAATATAAGTATAAAATATAGTTACAAAATAGCCATATAGGGTTTCATTTATGAATGCCATATATAGGCATTCAACGTCAAATATATCCAATATAAAATATGTACAAATTGCTACGTGGTGGCATACAACAAAGGGCTTCCGAGCATTCAAAAATTCATTTTCCATGCTCGGGTTCAAATACAATTTCTTTCCTTTGTCATTTATCCGGATGTACATAAGTCTATCACCCATTTCTACTGTGCTCGAGGAGTGCTCCTGCTACTCCTCCTAGTGTTTAGCTTCTGGTGAAGTTTCAACTGTTACAATAAGAAGTAAAGACATTAATATATAGAAATTACATTATAAAAATTAATATATTTAACAAAATAATCACTTACGTCCATCTCACGATCACTCTCCTCGATGGAAATATTTGCACGCCGATGCTCAGGCATGCTCAAGCCCTGTATAAACCATCCAAATAGGAATTAAACTACTAATCAATAATGGTTTGATTTTTCACTAGAACTAGTTCATCTATAACAAATGAATGCAAATTGAAATTTAGTAATTTGCTCATACCTCTTGTGAGCCATCAAGGATTGTATACGGAGGAAACACCAATATCCATTGCCCTCATAATGATTGGCTGCAGCCATCAACATCTAAAAATAACAATAAATTATTCAATCACAAAAAAAAAGCTACAATAGCTGCATCCATGTGATGAGAACTTATATAATGTATGAGATCTAATGAACAAAATTTTGAGTACAAGTATTGCAAATGATATATTTCGACATTATTATCGAATTTGGACTAATGCTTTTGATTTTGAATGATCTCGTAATGCAACGAAGGTCAACAATATGAATATAAACTACAACAAATCTATTAAACTTAGAATTCATTACTTAAGTTCTCTTTAAATTTATATATTACCATGAATGTTTGATCAAATCTACTGGAACTCGGAGGTGTTTCCTTGAAACCTCCAACAATATCCTGTTCAACATCCAAAATCACATATTAAAATACCATTCGTAAAACAATGCTATGAACACATGTAATAAATTTATAATTGTTTACTAATCCTTTACATACCCCACCGATAGGTGTATCAAGAAAATAGTAGGTGGATGATCGGTGTATCCAGCAAATTTCATTAATCGCGGACCTGCAATTTTATTAAAATAATAAAAACTAAATTAGTTAATCTTTGCATTTCACAATCTAAATTTATTAAATTCAATTCAATGAACATGCTGAATTTTTACCAGTGTCAATGCCATATGCATCATAAAATGTCAGCCATCTTCCATCCCCTCAGAGATGCATATGGATCAGGTCACAGAGTAGCATATGGATCTTGCATAGCACCTTCTTGAGTGCTGGTAAGGGTCATACGAACAATTCACCCTGCAAGATTGACACACATGGGTTCGAAGGCCACCACCTAAAGACTCCCTTGGATGGCACTGTATAATAGGGCTAGTGTGATGGATGACACTCCGGGTCAAAGTTGTGATCACCTGCAATGTCTCTATGTCGGCACTCTCCTTTGCAATGGCAGGCATCACAATTCGCTCACTTGGTATGCCTTAGCAAGAGGTCGCTCTCTTGTTATGTAGGACGCTTATGCACCGGCCTATCTTGAGCTGACCCCCACCTCGAACTCCCGCCATATCAAAATAATTTGGGATTTGGTTCAATAAAAACTCACTGTATAGTTTCCTAAGAAAATATTGGGGGACTTCACAATTATTGCACGGTGGGTAATCAAAGACCATATACCATCTTTCATAAAAATGGTTCTTAATCTCTTGGTGGTGGCACCAATGAATAGGAAACCTCTTTGCATTGAGGGTAAGATTTTGATTTGTTTTAGGGTTAGTGAATAGAGAGCACAAATCACCTTTAGTAATTTTTAAATCTTTTACTTGTTTATATGATAATTTGTCTGCATAATATGCCCTAGCTGTCTGCCTCCTATCTTGCCATCCAGATATTTGTTGGGTGATTGCATCTACATTTTTTAATATGTCTTTCAATGAATTTGCTAGAAGCATTCTTTCTGTGGTTGAAGCATTTGGATCACTCAACCTACCATAAGATCCCAAGTTGTTTTCTATTGTTCTCAATTTCACTCAAAAAATTTTGAGTGCCAGGAGGGAATTGAGAGAATGGTGGGGAGGTTGATTTGTTGAGGATTTGCAGGATTTCCTACAGATTTAAAAAAAACAATCAAATCTAACCTAAAACAAACAAAATCAATTTCAAACTAACAAATTCAAAACAAATAGTAAGCAATACTTACCTCCTGCATCTCTTTGTCATCTTGGCGCCATATTTGCAGACAAAATCCAATTGTTCTTGATGAAATTTGCACAAGTCCTTCCTCCTAGAACGCGAGTGTGAAAATGAGGGTTTTTGGCCGCGAGCAGAGCTGAGAAACAGTGAAAAGCAAATGATACACATTTCACTTTTTTTTTCTTCTTTTAAAAGCACATAACGCGCTCGCGTTATGTGTTTCCCCATTTTTTTCCCATTTGGCCACAAAAGTGCGACCAACTTCATGCACCTGCCCTCATACAACTTTAAATCCACTTCAAATTATATAGGTGCACCCGCCTAGGTCTGGAAGAACCTAAAGAGTAAAAATTTAAAATTCATTATTTGGCCTTATACGTTAGCCAAAAACATTGTGAGAGGTTGGCAACCTCTTGTGGTTCAAACCTGTGTTTTTGAGACCTAACAGTTTGGAGACTCTACTGGGGAGTATTTCAGAATATCCAGTTGAAGACCATCATATAGAGTCATTGAAGAAAGATTCATTGTTGAGAATTTTGAGTAAAAGTGATTCCGTTGGGTATAAAATCAAGAATAATTTCATTTTTCTCACTTTTAAGAAAGTGAGTGGCGACTTTGGAAAAAAGAACTTGATGAGAAGAATACTTGGAAAAGTACAATTTCTAATCAAAATGGGATATCTTCAAAGTGTAAAAGGCCTCATTGTCCCAGCCCACCCACCTCAATATCCTCCACACCACAGTCCAACCTATATCCATCATCATCAATTTGCACCTAATGTGGAACCTGTGATCCATCTTCAAAGGATAAGTCACAATCTTTAAAAAAAAAATTATGGCATAAGAAGACACAAAAGGAATCTAGATGCTCTCTCTTCAACAAAAAGGAAAAAATCTATATACAAATACCTATTAATTACAGGCCTAACACATCCATGTTTATTGAGCAGTTCATGAAAGTATATTGGCCTGATTCAATTCATTAGCCTGAGTTAGCAAAACCAGTCACTTTTGACCAAGTAGATGTGCTAATTGAAAACATTGATAAGAAGAGGTATGAGGATGGTGCCAATCATATCATTGGTGAATATGTAGAAATTGATCAATCAATGTAGAAAAATATGGACTCTCTAGAAAATACATGTCAAAATCAGCAGCTTGAGGAGGAAGAAGATGAGTATATACATACTCAAAGCCGAGACTCTGTCGCAGAATTAGAATGTGGAATTTCCCCCTTTGATGCATTTCTTGACATAAGGATATATGAAGGAGAAGATAAAAAATCTCTATACAATAGGATAACAAATATATGTATGCAATTACCTTCTCATTGTAGGCCTCCAAGACCCATGTTTGTTGCATAGTTTGTAAAAGCATGGAAGCCTAAATTAGTTTATTGCCTAGAGTCATAAAAAAAGAGTGCCTTTAACCAAGTGAATAAATTTATTGATGCCATACAGGGGACAAGGTATATGGACACTGTCAACGATGAATCTAATAGTGATACCATGGATAATCAAACAATGCAATAAACAAAGGAAATGTGTGCAATTTCCAATGATAATTATTCAGATTTGGAAGATGATGATGATATGGAGGATCAATCATACATCTTGGATGAGGACTGCAATGATGGGGATGCTCTTGAAGATACACTTCATGAGGAATACATTGGTGATAAAGCAACTGAAGATGAACAAATAGCACCTACATTTTCATATCAATGCCATGGTGACACAATTAATAATGAAGAAGAGTTCATGGAAGATAGCTTTTATGAGAGTGAAGATGAAGAAAATGTAGAAGAGGCTAATGAAAAAGTGAATCCACTTGAAAAAGAACACATGCCATATTCATCTATAGCTGATAACCATGAGGACATGATTGATGAACAAGAAGACTGCACATTTGAAAGTGGTTTTGAAATTTTTTCAGAACGATTGTATGATCAAATAATAGAAGAATCTCAAATGACATCCTGCCAAGGTGTGCCACAAAATGATTTCTTTGTGTTTTTGAATC
>VDFB02354521.1:0-12148 GCA_007258455.2 Sequoia sempervirens
TAATTGGTAAATTAATTGATGATTAACAATGAGCAAGACGCTCAATAAATAGTTTACAAGATTTACAATAATCCGGAAGGATAAGATCGGAGACGATCTTATCTTCAGGAAAAGCAGGAAGTTTCTAAAAGAAACTTCAGATAAAAGGCCTCGGACAACAAAGGCGATCTTGCTCCGGGATATTTTAATATTGAGCATTAATAAATAAATAATAAACATTATTTTAATAGTTGTAACAAGAAATAAATGAGTGGAAGAGCAAGACTTCGGCTCATAGACAAGATTTAGCACAAGGTTGGGATTGCAAATGAACAAAACTAACCAAGACTGAACTCAGGTTTTTCAAGAGGAAAAATTGTAAGCATGGCTCGATATAGAAAACATTTCCAGATAGGTAAGGACTGAAGCTTTATTTACCAATAGCAAGAAACACAAAAGAAGCCATCGGATTTTCCAATCAGACAGAACTGAATAAGCACGAGAACACAATCTGATACACGTATGAGAGACGACAAGTCATTCAAATGGAATCCCTCATCACAGATTTAAACAAGAATTGATTAACATGAATTCATAGCAAACAGCTATTCTATTTCATGATTCTTTATATGCATAATAATCAACTTCAATAGTATCGAATTTAAAATGGATAGAACAGTTCATAGCAGATTCAAAAAAGATGGAGAACATCAAAACTTGCCTGTAAGAATTCGAGAGACAATATTAGAATCGACTATTCTTGAGTTCAAAACTTCCCTTCCCACGTTGACAACAATACCGTTTCACAATTGAAGAAAACACAATGGTGAGACAATGGCGTCGATTGAATAGCGCTACCCATGAGTTTTCTCTACGCCAAACACCAACATGCCGAGCTAATGGAGACAAGGAGAGTACGATGATCAGAGACAAGACCAAGAATGAAAAGAATGCCGGTTTAGAATGAGAGTGAAAAGAATTTTCTCGATGAAAGACCAAAAGTGAGGAAGAAGAGTCTAGAATCCGCTTGATGGAAAGAATAATACCTCCACGAAGGAGCGGCCACCATGCATGTAACGTCCATGCATGCCAAGATCGGTGTTCTTTCTTGGCGGACAAGGGTGGCGGATGAGGTAAAACCATATTTTAATATATTACAAAATAAACATGACATGAACTCCCATCGACTTGGGGTGGCCAAAGCATAAGCTTAGTTAATTAAACTTCATTTTATTATTATTGAAGTGCTCAATTAATTAAATGGAATTTTAGCCAAGGTAATGACTTAATTGAAGCCTTCTTACACCGACTCATGTCATGATGATGATTTTGATCCCTTATTGGCTACATCCTCTCCTTGATGATATTTCCCTTTTTCTCGGAGAGTTGACTATCTTGCAACCACTTGACAAAGAGAATTAGGGTTAGATAGTTCTTGAAAAATCCATATATATTAAATATAAGTCATGAACATTTCCATTTATGCTTATATAAGAAAATCATTCATACTGCAATTACAACATAGAATTTAAAATCCTTTCCACAATTCACATTCACATGAAAAGTAGTGTTGATGCATGTTTTATGAGACAACGAACATTCTAGAATAAAGTGTCAAAGACGCTCTATCCCCTCTTGAAAAACTACCTCATATGCTAAGACCGCAAGAAAGATCATACGGAAATTCCAATGTTTCAGTTAGGTGTGGATGAGCTCTGTGGTTTGATGTGATTATGCTGGTAACACAAAGGGACTTACGCTAGGCTAGTTCAATTCACAATGAAGGTCTAGACAATGAAGCTCTACTGTTTGGGTCTTGGATCAAACAAACTGAAAAAGGAGATAAGGGTTTAGAAGTTCTAATCTACTTCCTAAGAATTCAAGAGATGGTATTGACTTGGCTGAACCAATAACCACGCTTTGCTTCGCCGCGCTCAACGACAACTACACAAAGGGGGTGCAATCTTCAAGGGAATGTACTTATGATTTTCACGTCATGAATAACTACCATCAAATCGAACAATAATTATCCAAACAGAAGTTAAGCATCCACAATATAAGCTCAGGCTAACTTTACGCATTGAATGAAAATCATCCATTCAAAGAAAGTATGAGCAAAAGTTTCACCATAATCAGCACTTATCAAATCTTGCATTCATCTAACATACATGAAATGAAATCTAAACTATGATGAGGGATAAGAACCATGACGACTCCAAAATAAGAGAAGTAATCACCATCAGAACAATGCATGCATTACTTATTACTTTGGCAATCTTACAACAATTGCTTATCTCAACATGTTTTGCAACATGCTCCCATGCTTTCCAAATGAGGGGGGTGAGCTCAATTTATAGGCTCCCCAATAACAATTCAATGGCCAAGATTGATTTAGGATCAACGGCCAAGATTACAAATAAAACCCTAATTAGGGTTTGCTACCCCTCGACCAATGAGAAAATTACTTTCGAGGACACTTGTCCTTTTTGCTAAATATGAACCAACAAATAAAATAGAAAGTTGTTGCATGTTGATTTGGAATGATTTGATTGGTTGGAAGATGACGAGGCGCCACCTCAGCATGCTGGATGCCTTCCTTGGTTGCTTTGTTTTTCTTCCACGTGCTTGTCTTAGAATATTTTCCTTGCCAATGACTCTGTCCTTTGTGCTTGTTCTTTCCTAGCTTTGATCTTTGGATCTCCTTTGAGACTTTGGCTTCTCCTTCTCGCCTGTATTGGAAGTCTCGCCTTGGAGTGAGTGTCATTCCTTTGGATTTCCTTTCTGAATTATCCAATTTGTGTCAAGGAATTGTCTAAGTATGAAAATTTGTTTGGAACACTCTTCTTGTCAATATCTGATTCTGATTGGAAGCTTGTCTTTAATTCTTCAGGAGATGAAATCCTTCAAGAAGTTGCCCGGATTGCTTTGGAATTCCTTCAAGTGCCTTGAATTTGGAGAGGAACTCCCTTGCGAAGAATTTCCATACTTAGCCAAATTTTGGCTACTTTGTAATACCTTCAAGATTTTGGCCATTTCTGTGCTCAAATAAACTTCGCCGGTAGATTTGTCTTCGATTTTGAATTTGGCTTGTGTAAGTTGGATGTACTTGACAGTGTGCCTGTCGTTGTCTTCATGATGCCAAATTCTTGGCGGACTTCCTGTTGGTCTTGCAATGTGCAAGGGTGGACTCCCCAAGTTTTCTTTCATCTCCCTTCAAGTCGGACTTTACACTTTCTTTGCCATTTTCCTCTTTGAAGATTCGCCTTGTGTAGTCATCCACCTGCAGTAAAATAAAACAAATTTATTTCAGATTTTCTCTCTCCTAAAGATAACTTTTCAGGATAAGCTTTGAAAGATTTTTATAAATTTCATTTTCAAGCTTTTAATTTTCTCCAAAATGGCTAATTTATTTGATTTTATCTTTATTTTATTTTTTAAATTTAGCCATGGCAAAAATTATTCATTAATCCCAATGTTGGATGAAGATTTTCATTTTCTCTCTCCTGAAATCTGGCCTTGTGCTGAATTTTTTTAACACTCTCTCTCTGATATCAAAGTGAATTTTGTTTCAATTTAAAGCAAACTTCATACTCTCTTCGTCATTTTCATCTTGGCACGAGCATATTTTGTTGAAATATTGTCATTGATGTCAAATGTATAGACAAGGATGATAAGAAAATTGTCATTAGTATTGAAGTTATTAAAAGATGAATAAAAATAAAAGTATAGATCAGAAGCATTCAAGTTCATCTAATAAGTTCTCTTCAGATCGAAACATCAAATAAGTTCTCTTTAGATCGAAACTTCAAATCAGTCTAAGGTAATTTTAAAGATATGAAGAATATGATACAGCATCATTATATTTCGAAATTCTTAACAAAGTCATATGCTGTTAAAAGAACGGACTGATTAACAAATCTAATCTGTGATTTGTTAAAAATTGAAATGGCAAAACAAGTCAGAAACTAAAAGACGTGTTCTTAATATGTCTTGAAGAAAAATGCGGCTGATCACAAAGAGTGCTTGATACATGTTCTTGAAAAAGACATAGTTGTTGTGAACTAAGACTGTCTTTTTAACACAATAAACAAAGTCGAAATTGTCTTTATCAAAATACGGGTTCATTTCCAGGTCAAATGTTTTTAAAAAAAAAAGGGACGTTTTTTTAATGATACGACTTCCACCAAAAGTCATTTCCAGGTCAAACGTTTTTTAAAACAAAAGGGATGTGTTTTTTTATGATACGACTTTCACCAAAAGACAGGTTAATCTCCAAACGGTTCTTTAAAAAAAAGAGACGTGTTCACTTGATGCGGCTTTCATCAAGATTCGATTAAGTGAAATGATTATTAGTTTGCTTGAAGAGACGTGTCTTTCACACATTTTTTCATGATATGGTTTTCACAAAGGCAAAGATTTCTTTTGAAGAAATACATCAGATTTATTAAAGCTAAGGACAAGGATTTCTTTTAAAAGAACTATATCAGATTTATTAAACTAAAGTGATACGATTTCTTGTGAAGAAGTGTAATTAAATATTTTGGAATGGTATGATCTTTTAAAAGAAAAAAATACGATTATTCATGATAATTTCTGAAGGGATGTATTCAATCTGTTTATTGAAAAGATATTATCACAAACAGATTTAATAGACAGAGCAGAAGTAATCAAAAACAAAATCAAAGTTATTTAGATAAACCTAATTCCATTTTATGAGGAGGTATGTATGAAAAGGTATGAATGGAATTTGAAAAGACAAAGTTGTGTTCTTTCATCAAGAGATGCAGTCTTGAATCAGAGTATATATTCATCATTCATTTCAGACTTGAAGTGTGGTTGTGTGTTGAACAGTTCAAAGTCAGATTCCATCTTCTTGTGTGGGCTGAGGGTGATATTTTTCATCACATAAGGCAGATTGGAGGATTGGGCAGTGCAGATCTGATTGAGGCAGTCTCTTACATCCATCAAGTCAAGGTTTGGTGCCTTGCATTAGGGGTTGGTGCTCCTTGTAGGTAGGTGCCTACTAAAATTGTAAAGGTTAGGGTGTTCCTTGTAGATTATATTCTACTAAATCATTTTGTAAATTGTAGGTTGGTGCCTACTTTAAAAATTAGTTCAATAAAATTTTGTCAACTTGTGTAAATTGATTCATATCAAAAATTGATTGTATAAGTTTGAAAAAGAAATAAAATTTGTGATTGATTTTGATTCACCCCTCTCGATGAAATCTTTTGTGCTCTTCATATTCACATTTAACTCTTCATTTCTATCTCCCGAAATCGGACTTCTCATTGTTTGCCATACTCTCTCTCTACAAGTTGGGCTTGGTGAACACTTTTCCATGGCGGACTTTGAGAGTCTTTTTCCATCTATCTTCAAATGTTGGAGGACTTCATGTCAAATTCTCCATGTCTCTCTCTTGAGGTCGGACCTCTTATCAAGTCTTTCATATGGCAAACTTTCCGAGACCTGTTCCATTTATTTTCCATTCAAGTGTCATGGCGCACTTTCAAGGTGATTTTCTTTTGGTTATCTCTTTGGGGTGTTGAAAAATAAATAATTAAAATAATTAAAATAATTATTTTATGTGTTGTTTTCAACCCCTTCATTTTATGGCATTTATTTTCTTTTATTTAAGGCAAATTTGATTTTCCAAAATTTTTCTTGCCAATGCCTTAGGCAAAAATTTTTCTTTCCAATTTCACTTTGCCATAATTTTCTTTCCATCCAATTTCATTTTGCCATAATTTTCTTTCCATCCTAAGTCTCAGGTGAAAATGTTTTAGACATATAAATGTTGGACTTAGAAAAATATTTCTTATTTTCTCTAAGTGTTGCGAATTTTTCATAGTGCCAAGCATATTTTTAAATTTTCCCATGTCCACACTTAGGCAAAATTTTAATTTTTCCTCACTCCTTGGCATGGTGGACTTCTCTCATTGTTGAGCCATGTATTTTTTTTCAAAGGTGGACTTGTGAAAAAAGGGGTAAAAACTTTATTGAAAATCAGAAAGCAACATTACATAGGAAGAAAGGGACCAAGGTCCCAAGGAAAAACAAGAGCAATGAACCAAACAGAGAAAATACCAACCAACACCATTAACTGTCACCATTCCCAGCCCTATCCTCAACAAGAATATTCGTTAAATCAGGACGGAGCTCTTGAGGAACCAACTCCCACTCCTCAATTCTCCATCCCTCAACATGCTCAGAAGCCCATTTCGCCAAACAATCAGCTGCCCTGTTCCACTCCCTTGGAATATGGACAAAAGTCACCTTTTCCATCAAAGAACTAACCCGCAGAATTTGTTGCACAACCCCAGCCAACTGCCAGCTGACATCAGCCACTTTCTACTCAATAAGCAAAGTGATCAAAATCTGGGAATCCGATTCACAAACAATCCTTCTCCACCCCAAAGCATGAGCCCTCTCAAGAGCGACAAGAATAGCCAACCCTTCCACCAGGTTGATGGTCTGTATCCCTTCATAGATCGAGAAGAGGAAAATCACTGAGCCCAAAGAATCCCTACCAATCCCCCCAATGCCAGCTGGACCCGGATTGCCCCTTGAAGACCCATCAGTATTAATCTTCAAAATACCGCCAGGGGGAAGTTGCCATTTTCCATCCCTAACAATTTTTTGCTTCTCGTGACGTCCTCTCTTAGCCCTATTCAAGGCCAGGGATGACCCTTGAATCCCCAATCTCTCCACCAGCTCTGTATCCCTTTTCACCAATGGGAAATCCACTTCACACCTAGCTTCCACTATTTCTTGCACCATGCCCAGTAATCTCTGCCAAATTTGTTGCACCAGTCTCTGTTCCCCACGAAATATCCTTCGATTGCGTTCCAGCCAGATCTGCCACAATAAAAATATAGGCCCAACAAACCACACCTCCTGCAAAAAAGGGGCCACAGAAGGGGGGCGCCCCATCCCTTGCCAAAACTCAATCAAGGAAGAAGCATGAACACAAGGAGTTGTCCAAACACCCCACCAGAAGTGCCAAAGCTGGAGGGCAAAAGAGCAACGAAAAAACAAATGGGTAGAGTCCTCCTCATTGGCCCCACACATAACACAAACTGAAGGACCGTGGAAACCTCTCTTCCGAATGTTATCCCAAGTCAAACACTTGTTCCAGGCCAACAACCAAACAAAACAATTACATTTTGGCCAAGAAAGCTTATTCCAGACCTTCTTCCACCACTGAATTTCAGGCCCAACCAACCTATGAGACAATAACCTGCTATAACCAGAGGCTACAGTGTAGGTCCCCATAGGATTGGGGGACCAGGCAAGCACGTCATCATCACGAAGAGAGCTACATCTTCGGCTGGAGAGGATACTTTGCAGCACAGCACAATCCTCCTGCAAACCAACATCTGGCCACTCATCTGGGGTCTTCCACTTGGCCAACTCTAACTGACCACAAGGGAAAAAGGTCTTAAAATCACTCACCCGTGACCAACCGGCCCCAATAAATCTCAGACAGAGATCCAACAGGTTGGGAAACTGAGAAATGATGGGGGGAAACCCATCCCAAGAATCATACCAAAATTGGACCTCAGTCCCCTTCTTGCAGATCCAAAATAATCCTTCCTTAATCAACATAGCCCCTTTCTTGAGGGTGTCCCATATCACAGAGCCCTTCCCCACAAGGGGGTATCTCGAAACATCAGGCCGAGGGATCCCTAGGGAGATACTTCTGAGAGAGAACCTTGGCCCAACTCTTATCCTGCTCATTACACCATCGCCAATACAATTTAGCAGCCAAAGCCTCCCCAGTCAAAGCCGACTGCCTCAAGCCAAGTCCACCATATTGTTTCGGACTACAAACCACCTCCCATCTAACCAAACTCCATTTGGAGGACTCCAAGCAACCAGCCCATAAAAATTGTCGCGCCACAGAATCAAGGTCCTTGAGAAAGCCCACAGGGGCAACCTGGAGCATGCATCTATAAATGGGCAGAGCCTGCACCACCGACTTAATCAACTGGACACGACCAGCTAAGGATAACCATCGATGAGTCCAATGGTTAACTTTCCCCCGAAATTTATCCAAAATAATCTGCCAAGACTCCCTAGGAAGTCTACTCACCGAGATGGGAATGCCAAGGTAAGTCAAAGGGAGAGTCCCGATCTGAAATCTCATAGTGTGGGCAATCCTTTGTTGAATGGGGCCCGGGGTGTTGAAAAAGAAAATGGAAGATTTTCCCTCATTAATCTGCTGGCCGGAGGCAACCAGGTAAGCATCCAAGATTCTTCGTAAATGAGAGGCCTCTCTCATTGTAGCCACCCCCATCAAAGCAGTATCATCCACAAATTGTAAGTGAGTCTGCGGAGGTAAGGTGCCACCCCACCTCCACCCTTGAATGAGACCAGACTCCACACTCCGTTTAATCCATCTCCCCAAACCTTCAGCCAAAAGAATAAACAAGTAAGGGGAAAGAGGATCGCCCTGACGAAGCCCCCTAGAAGCACCAAATAGCTCAGAGTGGCTCCCATTGATAAGCACTGAGAAAGAGACTGAAGTAACACAACTCAACACCCACTGAATCCATTCTTCAGCAAAACCAAAAGCACCAAGAACCCGCCGAAGGAAGGACCACCTAACTCTGTCATAAGCCTTCGCCATGTCCAGTTTGATAAACATCGCTTTTTCTTTAGAGTTGGCCATAGAATGGATGACCTCAGTTGCAATAACAATCCCATCCAGAATCTGCCTGCCAGCAACAAAACCACTTTGTTCTTCGGAGATCAAATTCTCAAGTCCCTTCTTCAACCTGTCAGCAATAAGTTTAGAAATAATTTTATAGATTACATTGCATAAAGAAATGGGCCGAAAATGGCTTAACCTATTAGCCCCCTCACTCTTGGGAATAAGAGCCAAAAAAGTAGCATTTAGAGCCCGTAACATCTGTTTATTGTGATGAGATTCATGAACCACAGCTAGGAGGTCAGATTTAATGATATCCCAGAATTCTTGAAAAAACTCAATAGGGAAGCCATCAGGACCAGGCGCCTTCCCTTTCTTCATATTAAAAACAGTCCCTTCAAGCTCTTCAAGCGAGATGTCACTCAAGAGTTGTCTATTCAACTCTCCAGACACGAGGGAGGGGATACAAGAAAGAATTTGCGCTTCCTCAGGAGACCCCCCTTGCGAGTCCTCTCTAAAAAGAGATTCAAAGTACTGCACAGCCTCCCTTGAGATTTCCGGGAAGGAGGAGAGAAGATCTCCCCTGTCATTCACCAGACCAGAGATAGAATTGCCATGGCGCCTGGCTTTTACAGAATTGAAGAAGAAAGCAGTATTTTTATCCCCTTCCTGAAGCCACTCAATACGAGCCTTCTGCTTCCAATATATTTCCTCTCGCAGTTCCCATTCTTCCAAAGATTTCACAGCCCGAGCCTCTTCCTGAAGCAACTCAGCCGTGACCCCATCCTCCCTTATCCTCCTAGTGATACCATCCAACTCAGCCTGAGCTGACGCCTTTGCATGAAAGACATTACCAAAATACTGACGATTCCACCGTTTGAGCTCAAATTTAACATATTGAAGTCGTTTAGCAAAAGCATACATTGCAGTACCATAGGCTGGTCTACCTTTCTTCCACCAAACAGACACCAAGTCATTCAAAGAAGGGTCCCGCAACCACATGAGTTGGAACTTAAAAGAGGGCATGCGAGGCACACGAGTTGACTCAGTAGCCAACTTAATAGGCCAATGGTCAGATCCTCTCCAATCTAAGATCTCAGAACAAGATGACCACATCCCTCCAACCCAGTAACAAGAGACCAAAAACCGATCTAATCTTTCAGCAATACAAAACTCACCAACTCGACGATTATTCCAAGTGAACTGACCATTGTTGGGTTTGATATCAACAAGATTCAAGGCATTGATATTGTCACGAAGCAGCAGTGCAGAGGGCTCCAACCTTCCAGTGCCACCACGCTTCTCAGCCAACTCACAAATAGCATTGAAGTCTCCAGCCAAAATCCATGGATGGAAAGGCAACATGCTACGAATCAGCCTGATATGGGACCACAAACCTTGTTTACCCTGAAAGTCCGTAGGAGCATAAATATTAGAAAATAAAATGACTTCCCCTGATTCAAAACTAGAAGCAATCATAGACATAGAGGATTTAGAAGAAATCCACCAAAGAGGCTGGATTCTTCGAGGATTCCAAAAACATGCCAGACCCCCCGAAGCTCCATGAGCTCCAATGCACTGGCACTCCCCACTCCTCCACAACTTAGGTGCCAAACTTTGCATATTCTCAACAGATAACTTAGTTTCCTGCAAAAAGACAACATCAGGACCTTGCCTTCTAACTAACTCATGAACTGCTTTTTGTCTAGGGCCGCTGTTCAAGCCCCGTACATTCCATGACAGAACTATCATTTCAAGGGGCTAGAGAAAATAGAGTCCAGAGTCTTTACTGCCCCTGACTCCACCAAATTCTCCCCTGCAAGTTTAATCTTTTCCATGTCCTTTTTTCTGCCAGGTTTAACAAATTTCTCTGCCCCACCCTTCTTAATATCTTTCTGCAAAATACCCAACTTGGGGGGAGGCTTGGACTTCGTAGCCGAGTCTGACCCAATGTTCCGCCCAGGAGCATGAGAGTCCCCGCCTACTGTTGTGACAATGGCCAAGGGCTTCTGCACCTCAGAAACCCCCCTCTGCTGATCAGCTTCCAAGTGCCGACAATCATCCCCTTGTGGATCCAAAGAGGAATCAAGACCAAGATCCTCCTGAGCTACTCCCTCAAACCCTTGATCAAGGTTGATCAATCCTGGATTTACCTCCTGTTGGCTGAGCTCATCCAAAACTTCAAATCTGTTGAAAGTACCTTCATCTTGCCTTTCCTTAAAAGGCCTCTTTTGACCCCTGTTCTGATTACGGGCTTTGACTGGAGCAAAACCATCAGAAGCACCTACCTCATCAGGAGAAATGCTCTTCCCTTTATCTGATTCAGGAAGATTGCTCTCAGGTTGTGAAGGTTGGGCCTCCCTAGGCTTATACCTTGGGCATCTCCGCTGCAAATGGCCATATTCTCGACAAAGTCGACAGCGAAAAGGAAGAGTTTCATAGTCCAAATGTTGCACCCAAGAGTAGGAGCCCGCACACATATCTATTGCATCGGGCAAAGGCTTACTTAGATCAATTTCAACACAAATGCGCGCAAAAGTCATTACCTTTTTACCCAAGGTCTGCGATGAAGTCCCGACAGGATTTCCAAGCACCGAGGCCAAAAGGTGTAGCACATCCTCTCGACAGCACTCCACTGGAAACCTCGGTAAACGAACCCACACCGGGACACGGTTTGGAAGCTCCTCCGCGGGGTTAAAACATGCATGCCAAGGCTTGATAAACAACCCTACCTTATTATAAAAATAAGGGCCTCCCTCAAATACCCTATTGCGATCAGCAATGCAATTAAATGTAACCATGAAATAATTGTTCGCCAACAACATTATCTCCATTTCCCCCTCTGGCTCCCATGTCCTCCGGGCCCAAACCTCCAAAAATTGCAAGGAAACCCTCATCCCCAAAAACTTACAATATAAGGAGTGATTTGAATAATACTCAACATCTTCAGCAATCATCTCAGCCGGAACGATCAGTTTTGGCCTCTCCTTGCACTTCTCGAGACAGTCGTTAATCTTCGTAATCCGTGATCCATTAGATAACCCCAGATCAGAACTTCCTGTATTTGGAGCAAACAAATTGTTGTCGAAGGTCTTCATCCCTTGGCTTGAAAATTTTGGGCCTATTGCTGCCCAAAAATCCATGTGAGAGCTTCTCCCTGCCGTCTCATCCTTAGAGCATGCCATCATGCCAAAGGAAAACTACGAACCCCAAAAATGGGTGAGGGAATTCTCCCCACACCCTTCCTCTTAACACCGCCCAACATCAAAACCCCACACCAACAACCCTCCCGACCAACGCAGTAGAGAGATGAAATGACGGCAGCGGGCATACAAAGCCCCAATCCAAGCAGCCAAAAAATAGGGTTCTAAAGCCCCACGCAGCAACCGCCACCGATCAGAGGCAAAACCGACAGGAAACACCTACGCGGAGAGCTTCCCACACCAGCCAAGAAGGAGGAAATCACAAGAAAAATGGGCTTAAACCCACGCGCGAACCAGAACGACACTAAGGAGC
>VDFB02354523.1:0-29252 GCA_007258455.2 Sequoia sempervirens
GATGGGTCACATGCTAAGCTAGGGGGAATTGTCATGTCATGTGCCATGCCATGTCTTTAATCATCATATCGTATCTTCATTGTATCCTTTTTAGTATGCAATAATCTATTATTCCCTGATCTCACTTAGTTAATGTCATTATTATTTTTGTAACCGTAAGTTGTTATGATGACATCGGTGTAGATTAATCTTTTCAAACATTGCAACCCACTTTCCAAATTTAATCGCCCATTAACCACTCACCGTTTAAGTTATAGTCGATAACTGATTGCTATTCCCAACACATATTTTCAGTGGTGGTTTCTGTGTCTACTAGTGAATTTCATTTGTATAGTTCTTCTGGTATTAGAGACCTCCTGGTAGCGTCATGGCAGGAGAACATCGTCATCATTTTGAGCCTCCAACTGTGGAAGAATTGAGGGCGCAAGAGGCTACTGAGGCTTATAAAAATTTCAAACAAGCAAGATGGGATGTATACTTTAAACGGTTAAAAGGGTATGATGAAAATATTGTGCGGGAGTTTGCAATGACCTGCCACAAAAAGGAGGCAAAAGTCTGCGGTTTAACAATTCCTTTCTTAGTGGAAGCCATAGCCGATGTCTCTGGGTTTCCACTCTCAGGGGAGAAATCTTTTTTGAATAACTCCAAACGTGCCATAGACCTCAAACCTCTGCGCAAGAAGTTCCTGGAACAAGGGGAGTTTGTTGAAATTGTCACTGGACAAGGCACAAAGTTAATCTCACTTCTGCGGCCCTGGGACAATGTAGTAAAATTCACCATTCAGTACATAACCTGCGTAGGTAGGTATGTATATGTTTATGCTAAGCAGTTTCGACTTATGCATCATTTGAGATGGGGAATGCTTGTAAACATGCCATATTTTCTTTATTCCTCTGTAAACCAAATGTAGAAAGCAGTTCAAAAGGGGCATGAAAACTCATTAGCTCACCATGGCCTCATTAAATTGTTAATTGTGAGAGAATTGAAAAGACTCTCTCCTCCACGGGATTGGGATTCACTTCTTGGTGATGATACCCCAGATAACTCCGTGAAGGAAGATTCTCTTGTCAACCCACCTAGTTCTTCTAAAAAAGAGGAGTCCGTAGGCACAGAGTCAGATAAGGGCAGCAATAATGAAAGTTGTTTAAATGAAAATGGTGAAGACTTAGGAACAAAAGAAATTTCTAGTGACTCCCCTAAACCTGTGAAGAAGAGGTTTTCCAAGAAGGGTATCAAGCAAACCCTAGCCTCAAGTAGCAGATCAGCTAAGAGCTCTCGTGTTACCCCTACTAGTAGCAAGTCTGTCAAAACTAGCACACTAAATTGGGAAACTAGGGGTAAGCAGAAAAGGCATAGCAAGACATCCTCAATATCCCCTAGATTTTCAAAGAAAAAAGATTCGACTACTCCTGGTGACAAAGAGAAATCACTCACTAAGGAAAAATCCCCAACTAAAGAAAAATCACCTGCTACTACAACAAGAAAATTAGAAAATTTGGAAAATGTGGCTACTAATGTTCTGGGTTTTGAACAACCAAAAGAAGTGGATGATTATACTATCCTAGGTGTTGTATATCACATAACTAAAAGGTTAGTAAATGATTCTAGGGAGATCTGAAGGAGCAATAGAAGGAAGAAAAAAGAAGCACATGTGACTACTAATGAAAATGAAACTAGGTGTGAACAAGAGACCCAACCTCCTCAGTCTTGTCCTTCAATTTTAGAGGGGTATTGATAGCCACAAAAGAAGGAAAGATAATGGAACCCTTGGATGAGAATGCACAGTGCATGGAGGAAGGGTTTGTGTCACATGAGGAGGATATTCATAATGATACTAATATTCAAGACTTTCATGTTGAACTGATACCTGAAGTCACTATCAACCTTGCAAAACAAAGGACCACTGAATTATCTCCCCAAATGGAAAAGAAGGAGTTGAATATGTCAGTTGACAATGAGCAAGAATCTATTGAGACACCCCCAACTGGAAATCAAGAGGCAGAGAAAGAATTTGAGGAGGGGAATCCTTTGTTAACAAATGAGGAAATTCGTGACCTACAAAACTTGGTCACTAAATTGATAGAGGAAAATCCTTTGTCAGCAAAAGAAGAGATACAAGGTTTGCAAGATTTGGTAGCCAAGTTAAAGGAAGAAAATCAATCACTGGCTAGGGTGACTGAGGAAAATGAGGCCCTTCAGAGACAGGTTCAAGATGCATACTCTCTTGATTCCTCACAGATGGAGGAGATTCGACAACTCAAGGCAACACTTGAACAGGCAGATGCCTCCAGAACATCCCTCATGACCATTCAAGAACATGAAAAATAGATGCAAGAATTATACCAGTCATAGGTTAAGGAAGTCACTGACACAATGTAAAAACTAGCTCCTTTTTCTCCAGCTTTGTACTTTATAATCTTTTGCATGAGGACATGCAAAACACTAAGCTGGGGGGAATGATGAGGGTGAAATATGTCTTTGTTTTACCTTTTTATTTGCCTTTAAACCTTTCTCATTTTGTAGTATTTTCTACTGCTCCTGTCACCATTTGTTAATGAGCTGAAGATGTTTTATAAAATACAAGGAAAGATGAAAACCTATGAATATATCAAAATCCTTTGATTGTCTATTGATTATCTTTGTGATTTTGGTAGCATGGGATGCTTAATGGATGGCACGTCGATCAAGACATTAGTGGAATGGAGTTGAAGACCGTTGAAGAGTTATTTGTCATTTTGGTTAAACTACTGTTGAGTTGTATTTATCTGTTTTAAGTTGTTATTCAATTTTGAAAAGATGGAAAAAGACTCCAAACTTTTTTTGATTATCTTTTAAGGTTGTTTGTCGTAGGTTGAAACAACCAAAGACTCTTCTATGTTTTTATTTAGTAGTGGTTATAAGTTTAATCGGTCTATGGTATCTATAAATATGTAAGTCGAGACTCAGTCGATATAGATGATAATATATTGATACATATTTCTATTTGCAATTTAAACAATATGAAGTGATTTGAGTGAACGATTGATTAACGTGGAGTAGTTTGTGTGCGTGAGACTCATCACCGATAGTCAAAGAAGGTAGGGCCCACTTCATCGATTACCTGGTGATTACTACAATAGGATTGCATTGTGTGGTAATAAGCACATTAGTTTTATAGTCATTTCTCTATAGTTTGCAATTGTCACTGTTTACCATTAAATACGTATGGGTTTTATTCAACATATTGCATTCTATAAATACTAGTTGGTGTGATTATCAAATGTGCATGAATAAAAGTGTGTTTTATTTAGTTCTACCTTTTAATTATATTCTATTCTTCGTGTGTAAAAGTAATACTGTTTACTATTTTTTGTTAATCAATTTCTATTGTAGACTATTTTGAATATAGGCCCCTGTCGCAGGATTGACAGGAGGACTGAGAGTCAGATTGTAGAATAAACTTAGACTAAGCAGTTGCATTCATCCACACTTGGATTTCTATGTTAAGCCATTAGGTAAACATCCTCAATATCTTTCACAATTTAACGACTCCTAGATTGACATTGAGGAGTAAACTAAGGAAACTAGGAAATTCTCAAGGATTGGACCCATCTACCCAAATTAAGATAGAATTACAAGGATATTTTTACCCATTATATCAACCATAATTTAATCCAATCACCTGCCCCAATGAGGTTGAGGGCATCCATACATTCCTCATTAACTCCCCTTGAGAATACTTGTTTCAAGGATTCATCAGAGAGTCTATTTTGATGGGATTTCTTGAGGCAGAACTAGAACCTCTCAATATAATCTTCCAACGATTTATCTTCTTTCTGTGACATCCTGAATATATCATCCCTCTTTCTATCTATGCCTCTGTAGTAATCTTGGTATTTCTCCAGAAACTTTGTCTTCATCATGTTCTAATTGGAAACAACATCTCTTCCCAATCCCATGAGCCATCTCAGAGCAACATCTTTCTGTGTTGCTAGAAATAATTTGAGTCTGTGAGCATCTGTGGTATATTCATAACTTTTACATAACACATTAAACTCAAAAAGAAAGGTGTTTAGATCCTCTGTAACCAACCCATAGAAGACAAGCAATGCGGAAGGAGGTATATACTTCAAATCAACATCCCTTTCCTAGTTGGCTATAAGGAACTCAAATAATACATGCTCTAGTGGGTCTTCTATTGCTACATCAACCATGATGTTTATGTGTATGCAGGAAGTCTCCTCTATATTTGGTGTAGGTACTGGTGTTAGGGATGATTCTTCTTCAGGGATACCCTCGCTATGTTCACTTTGTTCACCAATATCCTCTAATGCTTCACGTGCTAAGGGGAGAAATTTTCCCAAAGCATCTTGTTGCCTCCACATGCAATGGTTGTGACTCTTTAGATCAATGGTTATTGCACATTGTTAGCAACTTGTGTCATTGAAGGTTAAAACCTAATTACCCTAATGCTAAAAACATAATTACTAAACTATGAAAGCTTGAAAGGAAATGAAATTACATAGAAGAATCTTGAACTTAGCACCATCTTTGGCAATGACGCCAAAAATGTAGGGCCTCTCTAATGTATGATTAACTTGGTTCTACTAGGTAGACACACAACTCAGAGGATGGGTTCTTAATTGAATAGTTCAACTTTCATACAAGAGGCTTCATTTAATTATCATCTAAGGACTCGTAATTTAGATAGTGCTAGCACAATATATGCATTCGTGGATCCTAGGCACATCCTATATCAATGGAGTATAGGTAGTTAACACATGTACAAAAAACTAGAAAAGTTGGAAAAGGAAATGAAATGCTAATTTATAAAACAGAGGAAATAGATATAAGTTGCTACCTTATGTTAGGGTACCTATTACTCAAGATTGTAACTATTTAATTGCTAAAACTAAACTATAACTAATTTCTCCGAGGATGCAACAAACATGAAACTACAAAATTAAATCCAAATTATAGAATCACATTCATGAATTTCACATGTATGTAACTAGAAACTATCTTAACTAGATTAAACAATCTGTTAATTAATCTAATAATAGGAAGTAGAATGGAATAGCAGTACCTCAAGTGGCCCTTGCTTGAGTTTTTGCTTCCACAAAAGATGTCAAAATGTTTACTACTTAATCAATAGATCATGATATTGAACTAACTCATTTATTGCATAAAAACTCTAAACTCTTATATACAATTTGACAAGAATCTACTAAATATTTCTCATTTAGCAATACATATCTACTATTGCAACTGATAATAGAAAAGTAACTAAAGATCATCAACTACTAGCAATTATTAAAAAGTAACTAAACTTACTCCTCAACAACAGATCCCCCATTATATAGGGTCTGGGAGGAGTCTTATTCCTCTAGGACTAAAAATAGAATCGTAATGTATTCACCCACTCTCCCTCAAAGATAGAGAAAGGACTTAGTCTTAAAGCAAAAAATCATAATTATAAAGTAGAAGAGAGACTGAATTAGGGCTTTGTGCCTAACAGATAACTACTATGACAAAGACGCATTCTCGAGGAATGTCACCTCATGGGTTAGTCCCGCTTAGAATAAACTTCTTCTCCTTCTAGTAGTGTTATTTAGTGGATAAGAATATGTTGTGGTGACTCACAATTGATTTTTCAATGGTCACCTTCGTTCTCCTTTGGAAATGTCACGTTTCAACTATGTTGACTTCTTCCTTTCAACTATCTACGGTCTTTTTGTTGCAAGTTGGAAATCCAGTTTCTATGAGTTATATTCCTTCTAGCTACAAGATGTTAGTTTCATCCTTAAGTCATATGTATCATTAATAATCATATTATAATCATATAAACATACTAAATCTCATAGACATTCATGCATTCACACACACATATGTCAACATCTCATATTTTCATTTCCACATACTTAAGTCTGTTGTAAAGTGTATGAAAGGCATATAAAAGATACATAAAATCTTAGGAATGTTTATGAAAATTAGCAGATGAAAGGATAAAAGCATAAGATAGCAAAGGAAAACTAGCTATTAATTGGACCCATTCATTATGAAAACCAATCGGTAAATATATTTGTTGAAAATTTGCACACAAAATGGATTTCACCCGCACATTCATTATGCATGCACATTTGACGAGATAATTAAGAAAGGTGTCACCATTTGAGAAGGAAATTGTAGCTAAGGGTTTAGTCAAAATCTATGAGGAAAACAATGATAAAACCTCTAGGGATAAATCCTGATTTTGGAACAAAAACAAGAATGTTGTCAATGATGGTATGATAGATACCAAACATATCTAGGTGGCTAACACATCTCAATCTAATCAAAGTGTACCTACCTTTCCTACTACAAAGTAAATATTCATTCCTCAAGGAACACCTCGACCTTCTAATCAAGGCAATGTTAAACACTCTTTCACTCCTTTAGAAGAATCCCTTGATGTAGTGTTTTGTAAGCTAGTCCAAGCTAATGCAGTCACCTACCTAGTTAACCAACCGTTCGATGACACTAAACCAAAGCCTAATTGGTCTAAAGAAAATGAGTATTGCGATTATCATAGGATTAAGGGACATTCTACACATAAGTGTATAAGTCTCAAGAATTATGTCTAAGACCTCATTGATAGAGGCGACATTACCTTGGAAGGGATTCAGTCCACCTCATCTAATTCTCAACTATAGATATACCAAAATGATTTTTTGAAGCACTCCTAAGGGCTTAGCACATCCAATTCTAATATTGATTCGAACAGTTCCCAAAACAATAATCAAAGCAATCGAACCAATAATGTTGATTATACTAGGGTCCCTTTTAATTATGATAATATGGTCGATTGCATCATGCAAGTTGATCCGTGTGTGTACATGATTATAGTAAAAGCTAAGGAACCCCAATGTGCAGTCACCACTCGCCAAGTCGCATCACCATCCCATGACCATCTAATACACCCTGCTACCTCTAGTAATTCCACATTATAATTTTCTAGATCATCTTGGAAAAACCCCTGCACAAATCTCTATTTTAGACATTTTGAAGTCTTAAGTTATCCACCAAGAGACCCTCACAAAGGCATTACAAGAAGCCTGTGTCCCTACCGACATTGATCCCACACAATTTCAAGCATTAGTAGGACACCTTTCATCTACTTATTAGTTGAACTTTAGCCAAAATGACATGCCTCCAATTGAACCATCCCATAATTGTCCATTATTTATTGAAGTCCTCATCACCAGACAAATTAAAGAGGGTCCTATTAGATAATGGTTTTACCCTTAATTTGTGTACATTTAAGTTCATAAAACAGGTGGGGTATACTCAAGCTGACTTAGACAATTACATGATTACTATCAAGGCATATGGCAATGCAGATCAAGATTCAACTAGAAATATTTGATTCCCCATTCAAGTTGGTCCTGCATTACAATACATTGCATGTCATGTCATTGACCTTGACCTACCTTATAATCTCCTCCTTGGTCACCCATGGATTCATGCCATGCAGGTTGTCTCATCGACATGCCATCAATGCTTCAAGTTTCCACATAATAGCATTGAAGTTACCATCCACACTGATCCTCATCCTTTTGAGTAGTATCATGCTCTTTAGGGAACTTTCCCTCATTCTCAATATTTCTTGGGGGTTGAAGTTGTGCCTTCCAATGAAACTTCGTCCTCATCCTATATCGACCCCCACACACTTTCCATGCCATCCAATCCAGCTACTCTCCCTGATCCCACCTTTTCCAAGGTCAAGATTAATGATAAATGTTGTGGGGAATATGAAATGAGTAATGATCTCAATGTGATTTCCTAGTCTCTTTCTCCACGTACCTTTGGAAGGTCATCTCACTCGAAGAAGCCACAACATCAACAACCAAAATTTTGGGGTCTACCACTTTCCAATCTCCAAGTACTTTGGAACACGAATAAATTGAGGAGGATATCAATCAATGGGTATACCATGAAGAACCTGAGAGTTCTACCACACTCTTAAAATATTTTCAAGAGAGTTATCCTATCCCTAATCTAATGTCTTAGAAGTTCAACTATCAAGGGAAAGGATTGGGGCAAATGAACAAGGTATACTCCAACCTACAAAACTCTAAGATAGTGACAAACATCAAGGACTTGGGTATGATTCTAAGAAAAAGAAGCCCTCTGTATCACCAATTACTTCTAATAATGTTGCTTCAGATTTTTTTCCTATTGAAGATATCATAAATGAAGTCATTAAACTCTCCTACAATGATTTGGATGTCTCCCTATTTTCTGCAACCATCCTTGTCATTGACCTTCCACTTTATTACCCTGAACTCATTGATTGGAACCAACATCGATCCACACACCTTGATGTATTTTAAAATGATGAACCATTTATCTAATTCATGGGATTGCACGAGGGTATGCCTCGTGGGGATCATAGATAAAAAAAATTCTACATACTTGCTCGACATGCCTACTTTGGGGAAGATGAACTCCTTAACCGCAAAAGTAAAAATCAAGAAAATAATCCAAGGCCCTTTGGTGAAAACCTCCCTAAGGTACTTCTAGATCTATTAAAAGAAAAAAGAAAGGGTGTATCCTTTGATGAAAACCTCCTTGAGCTGTTAGAGGATGAGGACATTCATATTCCCCTCATTGATACACAACAATCAAAGAGGTCTCTTATTCTAATAGAAGAGACAAAAGAGATTAACTTGGGCACCTCAACTGAACCTTGACTCACATATGTGGCAACCTCTTTGTTAGCCAATGAGTATCAAACATTTTTTGGTATTCTCCAAAGAGGTTCTATTGGATGTTGTGGTTGTTTTGCTGATATGTGGTTGTCATTGATGTCAATACTATTAGGATTAATGTCTTAGAAGTTATATATGTCGAGGATATTGAGAAAATTGTAATAAATAAGTTACAGGTTGACAGTGACGAAGTGAAGTTCAATATGTTGCCGAGCTCAGTACGTTGATGATCAGAGGTTGTGGATTAAAGGGTTTGTTGTCAAGTGTATCTAGTTTATCCACGTTAAGTTTCAGAGATCCGCATGAAGATTTGATTGAGTTACAAGTAGTTGTGTTCTGATAGTTTTTTTGTTGCTTCAGTTGGTGTTCCTGAATGAAGATGATGTGATTCTAGTAAGTTCAGTTGTTGCGGATGCTTCTCTGGTGATTCATGATGTTTGTGGATATTTATAGATCATGCTCTATCTATGTTGCACGTCTGCATTGATCGAGGTGCTCACGATTCGTGATTTTCTCTTGCGTGTTCATGTTTTTCATGTTCATGTCTGATAGGGTAATTGTAGCGTGTTGTGGATCTTCGTGGAATAATTTTTGAAGGTGTTTCATGTTTGAGGATTTTATTTTGGGTCTTCACCATGTTGTGGCCAACCTTGGTTGATTCGCATTGAAAATTGTTTATTGTTTTGGGCTGATAGTTTGCATATGTTTTATTATTTTGTTGAAGCTCACATGTAGCGATGTAATCTCTTGTTGCGAATATATATAAGTGATTGTTTATTCCATTTGATGGCATGGATGTGTATGCATGTGCGAATAATGTCCTAATAATTCAAAGGCAGAAGTAGAGTGAGAAGAAGAGTGAGAAGAGTGTGAAGAAGTGTTCATGTTCTTAACCAGAATTGTAATCAGGCATTAGCAGATGTTATTTTCTCAGTTCAAAATCCTGCTTATGTAATCCAAATGTTTCTATAAGATAGTATGTCTTCCTTTGGGCAGTAAGCCTTGTTGTAATTGAGCAGTGAGCTCTAGGCAGTGTGCCTAAATGCATGTGCATTCCTCATTCATATTTTTTTTATACTTTTAACAGGGTATAATCTTGTGGACTAAGCTCCACCGTGGTTTTTCCCCTAACAGGGTTTCCACGTAAAAAATCTTGGTGTTATGTGTGTTTCTGATGTGTTGATGATTTATTCTTTCATGGTTATTAATCAGATCTGAGAATAAGGTTAATAAGTTTATTAAATTCAAATTTCTATGACAACTTATTCACCCCCCCTCTCAGTTGTGTGCCCTCGTGTTGCCAACAATTGGTATCAGAGCAGGTTCCTTGGAAGAAGTTTAATAGCTTGAGGTGATCTGAGATGGTGACATACAAGAAGGATAGTCTGAGATTTGATGGAATAAATTATTCTCTATGGAAGACTCAAATGGAGTGTCATCTGAGATGCATTGGTGAACCCTACTGGAACATTACAAAGAATAGGTATGTTATCCCACATAATGGTCCTTCTACAGCTACTGAGATTAAGGATGCTGAATATAATATCAGGGCTAAGGAAGCTTTATTGAGTGCTTTGACTGATTCCGAGATGAAAAATGTTATGGATCTAAAGACTGCTTATGAGATCTGGAAAAAGTTGGAAACTTTGTATGAAGGTGATACTCGTGAAGATTGCTAAGTTGCAAAGTTTGAAAGGAAAATATGAAATGTTAAGAATGGGTGATGATGAGAACATTACTTATTTTATGAAAAGAGTGAATAAACTTGTTTGTAGTATCAGATGTGCTGGTGGAACATTGGATGAATCAAAAATTGTTACTAAAGTGCTCAGATCTTTGGCTACTACATACAAAGCCAAAGCTACTACTATTGAGGAGATCCGAACAGTGACAAATGTAACCATAGATATATTGATTGGTAAGCTTACTGATTTTGAGTTAAGTGAGTTTGGTGATGCTCTTCTTAAGATAGAGTCTACATTCAAGGCTACTACCTATGGAAAAGATAAGCAGAGATATGATTCAGGAGAAAGTTCTTCTAGAAAGGTATTCAAGTATGAGGAGGAAATGCGAAAGATTGAAGAAGAAGAGAGAGAGCTAGATGAGATTGAAGCACGTATTGTTAAGAGGGAAGCCAAAGGAGAAGGTAAGTATAAAGGGAAATTCCCTATTAAATGTTTTTCTTGTAGTAAGATAGGTCATTTTGCATCAAGGTGTCCGGAAAGAGTTCCTAAGTCAAGACCTAACAAACCTAGATTTCAAAGAAAGTTCTATTATGCTGTTGATGAAGGTGTGACAAATGATCAATCTGATAAAGGGAATGTAAGTGAGGACGAATGGGTATTTATTGCTATCAAGGAAAATGATCTAGCCCCTACTAAATCTACTAGTTGTACAGTTGTGGAGAAAGCCCTAGTGGCTAGAGTTGAAGAAAAAGATGAATGGGTAATTGAAAGTGGATGCTCTCATCATATGACAGGTGATAAAATTAAGCTTGTGAGCTTGGAAAAGTATGATGGTGGTGTTGTAAGATTTGGTGATGACAAAGTAGGTGTAATCCATGGTAGAGGATGTATTTATCTCGATGGTAACCATAATACTGATGATGTTCTATATGTGGAAGGTCTGAAGCATAATCTTTTAAGTGTTGGACAGATGGTTGACAAGGAATACAATCTTCAATTCAAGGATGGAAAGTGTAGAATATTGGGGAGTTCCAAAAATGTGATTGCTTTAGGTACAAAAACAAAAGGTAACATCTTTCACCTAAATGTTGCTAGTAAAAGTTGTCTTATTGCTCAAGTTGATGAAATTTGGTTGTGGCATAGGAGAATGTGTCATGTAAAATTTGATAATATTATCAAGATAAGTTTTACTCAGGCTTAGAGAGATCTTCCTGAGTTGATGAAACCTACTAATACCATATGCAAGGAATGCCAGTTAGGGAAGCAAACTAGAATTTCATTCCAGAGCAAACAACATTGTTCAAATGAAGTGTTGGAGCTTGTGCATACTAATTTGTTTGGTCCTTCTAGAATCAGAAGTTTACAAGGAGACATGTATTTCATGCTACTTATTGATGATTAATGTGGGTTACTTTCTTAAGGGAGAAATTTTAAGCTCTGGAGAAGTTAAATATTTTAAAGGCTATGGTTGAGACAAAGACATGTCTAAAGATTAATTGTCTGAGATCAGATAGAGGAGGTGAATTCACTTCCGGTGAGTTGTATTCCTTCTGTGAAGAGCATGCGATAAAGATACAATTATTTGTTTCGCGGACCCCTCAGCAAAATGGAGTTGTGGAAAGGAAGAACAGGACAATTCAAGATGCTGCTAGGACTATGATGCTAGAAGGAAATGTTCCTCATATCTATTGGAGAGAAGTTGTGAGTACTGTTGTTTACACTCTCAACTAGGTACAAGTCAAAGGTGATACTAGTAAGACCCCTTTTCAGCTATGGTTTGGTCACAACCCTACTATTAGATATTTCAAAATATTTGGGAGTAAATGCTATATCAAAAGAGATGAATATATAGGAAAGTTTGATGCTAGAAGTGATGAAGGAGTCTTTCTTGGTTATTCTACTAAGAGTAAGGCCTACTAGTGCTACAACAAGAGATTGAGGAAATTAGTTGAAAGTGATAATGTAATAGTTGATGAAGACATAGCTAGACCATCTAGAAGTTGTGGATATGATTCAGATGATCAGAATGATAGTTCAAATAAAGGAAAGAAAGTTCAGACTTCAAATCAAGTTCAGATCATTCTAGTGAATCAGGAAAATCAAGAAGAAGGAACTAGTGAAAGTGCAGAAGTGAGATCACAAGATCCTGAAGTTCAAGAACATCCTAAGACTCCAAGGTATGTAAGACTAAATCATTCAGAAGATTAGATCATAGGTGATAAGAACAAAGGTGTTCAAACTAGGAGAAAAATTGCAGAAGAATATTGTTTGATTTCAAAGACTAAGCCTAATAGTGTGAATGAAGCATGCAAAGATGAACATTGGGTGGAAGCAATGAAAGAAGAACTACAATAAATTGAGAAGAATAATACATGGATTCTTGTTCCTAGACCTAAGGAAAAAAATGTAATTGGAACTAAATGGGTCTTTAGAAACAAACTGAATGAGCAAGGTGAAGTTGTTAGAAACAAAGCAAGACTGGTATGTAAAGGATATTCTCAGATGAAAGGAATTGACTTTGAAGAAAATTTTGCTCATGTTGCTAGGATTGAAGCTGTGAGACTGTTTCTTGCTTATGTTGCTTACAAAAACCTCAAGGTTTATTAGACAAATGTCAAGTCAGCATTTCTAAATGGCGAATTGGAAGAAAAAGTGTATGTTGAGCAACCTGATGGATTTCAATTGATTGATTAGGGAGATATGGTTGTCCGGTTGAAGAAATCATTGTATGGACTTAGCAAGCCCCAAGAGCATGCTATGCCAAATTGGACAAGTATTTGTTGAAGCTCAGATTTAATAAAGGTACTACTGATAGTAATCCATATTTCAAGATTGATGATGATAAATATTTTATTGTTGAAGTCTTTGTTGATGATATCAATTTTGGAGGAGATGATAGTTTGTGCATGAAGTTTGTTGATGAGATGCAAAGTGATTTTGAGATGTCTATTATTGGAGAGATGAAATTATTTTTGGGATTGCAAATTACCCAGCTAGATAAAGGGATTTTTATATCTCAGTCCAAGTATGTGAAAGAATTGCTAAAGAAGTTTGGTATGGAATATTCAAAGCCAGTTGGTGCACCTATGGTGACTGGACGCAAGTTGACACAAGATGATGATTCTCCGAAAGCAAACCAAACTAGATATAGATCGATGATTCGTGGATTGCTCTATTTGACTCAAACTAGACCTGATATCATGAATGTCGTATGTATTGTTGCAAGATGTCAAGCTGATCCTAAGGAATCCCATGTAATTGTTGTGAAGAGGATTTTCAGATACTTGAAGGGGATAGTTGATTTTGGCCTATGGTATCCTAAAGAATATGATCTTACTTTGAGTGCCTTTACTGATGCTAATTGGGTAGGAGATGTGAATGAATGAAAAAGTACTAGTGGTGGTGCATTTTTCTTGGGTGAGAAGCTGATTTCATGGTTAAGTAAGAAGCAGAATGTCATTTCTTTATCTACTGCAGAGGTAGAATAGGTTGTTGCTGCTAACAATTGTACTCAAGTATTGTGGATGAAGTGAATGTTGAAAGATATCAGAGTTGTGTATGATGAACCTATTGCTATATTTTGTGATAATTCAAGTGCAATTAAAATTTCTAAGAATCTGATGCTGCACTCAAAGACCAAGCATATATCTATCAAGTTTCACTTTTTGAGGGAGAGGGTGAGTGAAAAGGAAGTTAGATTGGAGTATGTGCCTACTAAGGAAAAAATTGCAAATATATTTACCAAGCCTTTGCCTAAGGATACTTTTGAGTATCTCAGAGGGAAGCTAGGGGTGATTACCCCTCCTAATGAAAACTAAGATGCATTGTCTTGCATCGGTCCATGCATTTCATAGTCATATCTTGATCCAGATTGATGTTGTGGTGGCTGCTACTTAGGGGGAGTAGTTAGATGTTCAGATATGTGGTTCAAAGCTTGTGTGGAGAAAGATAATGTGTATATTTGTCATTTATGTCAAAGGGGGAGAAGAGAAATGTGAAAAAACTTGTGGGGAGAAGAGTCATGTGAAAAAATTTGTGGGAGAAGAGTCATGTGAAAGAGTTGAGGAGAAAAGAGTCAAAACCTAAGGGGAAGAAAGTGCTTAGAGTTAGTTGCGTTGATGGTGTTTTTCACATCATGTGTTGACATCAATGCCAAAGGGGGATATTGTTGGATGTTGTGGTTGTGTTACCGATATGTGGTTGTCATTGATGTCAACACTATTGGCATTAATGTCTTAGAAGCTGTATATGTCGAGGATATTAAGAAAATTGTAATAAATAAGTTGCGTGTTGACAGTGATGAAGTGAAGTTTAGTATGTTGCCGAGCTTAGTACATTGATGATCAGAGGTTGTGGATTAAAGTGTTTGTTGTCAAGTATATCTAGTTTATTCACGTTAAGTTTTAGAGATCCGCGTGAAGATTTGATCAAGTTATGAGCAGTTGTGTTTTGACAATTTTTATGTTGCTTCAGTTGGTGTTCCTGAATGAAGATGATGTAATTATAGTAAGTTCAGTTGTTGTGGATGCTTCTCTAGTGATTTATGATGTTTTTGGATGTTTCTAGATCATGCTCTATCTGTTTTGCACATCCACATTGATCGAGGTACTTGCGATTGGTGATTTTCTCTTCTGTGTTTATGTTTTTCATGTTCATGGCTGACATGGTAATTGTAGCGTGTTGTGGATCTTTGCAGAATAATTTTTGAAGGTGTTTCATGTTCAAGGATTTTATTTTGGGTCTTCACTATGTTGTGGCCGACCTTGGTTGATTTGCGTTGAGAATTTTTTATTGTTTTGGGCCGACAGTTTGCATATGTTTTATTATTTTGTTGAAGCTGACATGTAGCGATGTAATCTCTTGTTGAGGATATATATAAGCGATTGTTTATTACATTTGATGGCATGGATGTGTATGTGTGTGTGAATAATTTCCTAATCATTCGAAGGCAAAAGCAGAGTGTGAAGAAGTGTTCATGTGCTTAACCGAAACTGTAATCAGGCATTAGCAAATGTTATTTTCTCAGTTCAAAATCCTACAAATGTAATCCGAATGTTTCTATAAGATAGTGTGTCTTCCTTTGGGAAATAAGCCTTGTTGTAATTGAGAAGTGAGCTCTAGGCAGTGTGCCTGAATGCATGTGCATTCCCCATTCACATTTCTTTTATACTTTTAACAAGCTATAATCTTGTGGACTAACCTCCACCGTGGTTTTTCCCCTAATAGGGTTTCCATGTAAAAAATCTTGGTGTTATGTGTGTTTCTGATGTGTTGATGATTTATGATTTCATGGTTATTAATCAGATATGAGAATAAGGTTAATAAGTTTATTAAGTTTGAATTTCTATGACAACTGATTCACCCCCCCTCTCAATTGTTTGCCCTTGTGTTGCCAACAGGTTCAATCAACTTTACATGGTCATATTTTGATATGTCGGGACTTGATCCCGTATTAGTGGTGCACCACTTAGTTGTTCATCCAAATGCCAAATATGTCAAGCAGAAACTCCACAAAATGCATCCTTAGGTTGTATTGTTAGTCAAAGTTAAGCTAGAAAAGCTATTGGAAGTCAGTTTTATTCGGCCTATTGATTACTCCGATTGGATCTCCAACATTGTTTTTATTTCCAAGATAGCTGGGAGCATCCACATTTGCACTAATTTTAGAGATCTAAACAAGGCATGTCCAAAAGATGAATTCCCATTCATTAACATCGAAATCTTTATGAATTTAATGATGGGTCATGCTATGTTGTCATTAATGGACGGTTTCTTAGGTTATAATCAAATCTACATTACAATGGAGGATTAGCATAGAAAAACGTTCACAACTTCATGGGAACCTTCTGCTACCAAATCATGCCCTTTGGTTTGAAGAATGTTGGTACCACATATCAACATGTCATGATAGTCATCTTCCATGATCTTATCCACATCACTATGGAAGAGTATGTGGATGACTTGCTAAGTAAATAAAAGACTAGATAAGAACACATGGCTATCCTTGAATGCATCTTCACTCGATTGGAGCAATACCAATTGTGGCTCAACTCAAAAAAGTGTCTTTGGTGTCACGTAAGGTAAAATACTAGGTTTCATTGTGTCTAGGAGAGGCATTAAGGTTGATCCTGCTAAAGTCAAAGTGATTATGTATATGCCTCCTCCTAAGACACTTAAGAAGCTGAGAAGCTTTCAAGGAAAGTTACAATCCATCCACTAGTTCACAACTCAACTTGCAGATAAATGTCAACCTTTCAATTATCTACTTTGTAAAGACACCAAATTTATGTGGGATGCTTCATGTCAACAAGGCTTCAATAAGATCAAAGAATATTTGGCTAATCCATCTATTCTCATGCCTCCTATATTAGGCAAATTGTTATTGCTATACATTTCAACTACTTCAATGGCACTGGGGGAACTTCTTGTACAACATGATGAGAATGTGAAAGAATGAGAAATGTAATATATTAGTCACACACTTGTTAGCTACGAGCTTAATTATACACCTATGGAAAAGGCATGTTTGGTAGTGGTATTCAATTCCTAGAAGCTCAGACATTCCATCAAACTCATTTCTAAAGTTGATCCTCTCAAGTATCTACTATCACAATCATCCTTGAAAGGCCATATGGCTAAATGGGTCATACTTCTCAACAAGTTCGATATTGAGTATGTTGATAGAAAAGTAATCAAAGGTCAAGTTATCATAGATCAACTAGAAAATTATCCTCTAGTGGATGCTTATCCGTTAATCATGGAATTTCCTAATGAGTCCGTCTTCACCATCACTGAGCAGGATCTGTGGAAGTTATACTTTGATGACTCATTTACTCAACATGGATTAGGTGTAGGTATTCTCTTCATCACCCCTCAAGGTGACTTTATACCTAATTAATTCAGGTTAGCCTTCCCATGTGCAAACAATATTGTAGAACATGAGGCTCTCATAATTGGTCTGAAAATAGTAGTTCAATGAAATATTAATTGGCTACATGTCTATGGTGACCCTCAACAAGTCAATAATGAATTTTAGACTAAGGATGATAAGTTTCTTCCTTATAAACACATGGTCAATTATTTCAAGAAGTAATTTGGTTACATCCACTTTGAATAGGTCCCTCATTTATAGAAAAAAGCAACACATGTAATGGCTACTATTGGGTCCTTGTTAGACATGCCCTGTGACATCCATGAATGTGAATTCTTAGTTGAACAAATTTTGATGAATAGCTATGATCTCCCAGATATAGAAATGGTGTGTGAAATCATCGTTCCCCAATCTCCCTAGTATCATGACATATACATATTCCTCCATGATAAAATTTTACCACCCAACATCACTTGCCAACAAGGTTGATCATTCATACAACATTCATCTCATTACACAATCCTAGGAGACACCTTATATTGTAGGGGATATGATGGCTCCTTATTGTGATGTTTAAACACCACATAAGCCAATTTAGCATTAAATGAAGTACATAGTGGTATTTGTGGGGCTCACACAAGTGGAATGGTTCTTGCAAAGGAGCTTCTTCAAATAGTCTATTATGGAACATGATGCATGTGATTATGTTAAGAAGTGTGTTCCTTATTAGCAACATGAAGATTTGATACATGCACCATATTATGCATTGCAACCCATTACCTCACCATGGCCCTTCTCACAATGGGGTCTTGATTTGGTCAGTAAGATACATCCACCCTCATCCAATGGACATACCTTTATCATCACCACCATTAAATATTTCACTAAATGGTTGGAAGCAACCCCCTCACCCTCATCTCTAGCCTCCAAATTTACAAATTCATCCTATATCATATCTGTCAATATGGCATCCCCTCCACTACCATTACTGACAATAGTAAACCCTTCAAAAAACAACATGTGTGAAAACTTTGTGATAAATTACATTCAACATCATTGGTCCACTCCATATTAACCTTGATGTAACAACTAAGGCAGGGAAACTAATAAAAACTTAATCAAAATCCTTAAGAAAGTTGTCAATGACATTAGTTGTGAAAAGCATCTCCACCTAAAACCCGCCCTTTGAGCTTATCACACTAGTATCTGTACCCCTACCATTGCCACTCCATATTCACTAGTCTATGGTGTCGAACCTATCTTGCCAATAGAATTTGAACTCTCATATCTATGCATCTTATTGAAGAATATCATCAATGATGAGGGGTATCAAGTTGCATGTTTGAGTTAGTTAGAGATTTTAGATGAACGATGCCTCAACGTGTACACAAATATTCAATCCTATAAAAATAGGTTAAGAATAAGTTATAATAAAAGGATCAAACCTTGCCAATTTCAATTTGGTGATCTTGTTCTTAAGGAGAACCAATAGACCTAACAAGATTGAGAAAAAAAGGAAAGTTTGAAGCTAATTGGCTGGGTCCTTATGTCATTACTAAAAATTATGGTAGGTGGCATACCAAATAGCCACTCTAGATGGTAAACCTTTGGGTGAACCCATTAACAACATCCACCTCAAATGGTTCTATTCCTAAGATGACTAAGTACCCCATCTTTTAAAAATAAAAATAAAATCAAAAAAAGAAAAAAAAGAAAAAAAGGAAAAAAAGGAAAAAAGGAAAAGAAATAGTAAAGAGAAATAGGTTGTCCTATGGTGAAAACTTAGTCATAGGCATCATTCATAGGGGGTAGAATCATTATCTACCTCGTCTCCCCTTTCCATGGCCTTTCATGCATCCACTTACCATCTATTTGCACTTATATAATATTCATTTTCATCTACATCATACCTGTAATATTTCCCACTCCCCCCCCATCCACCTCATGGTATATATTGGTTGAGAATTTGATGAATCAAATTTACTATCCCAATTCCTGAGATTCATTCATTTATTTTGGAGTAAACTCCACAAATCCTCATGCACTCCTGATACTTGAAATCCTTCTACTGATTAGGATTTTGCTTGTTGTCATTGATTGTATATAGTGTTTTCATGTCAATATATATAGTGTTTGTCATGTTAGTCTAGTGTCATCATCTAGGCCCATCATTATACATGTGTATCGCTAGGTCCCATCCTTGTGTATGTTGTGTCATCAAGGTCCCTTATCAAGCTTGCACTTCAACAAAATCTATTAGCTCCCTTTTGTTTCAGGGATCTTGACCATCCCTTGTCATAGGTATCGTAAGTCCTACCCCATCCATCTTTGGTCTTCACAAGATATATCATTCCTCACATCATACCACATCAATCCACTCATTTTCCTTATGGAAAAGGATAGTTGAGATCTCTTGTCATTTTTGGGAGCTTTTGAATCTTTGTTTATCTTTCTTTGAGCTTCCTACTCTACCTACTTGAGGTCAGCATGATTCATCATATCATAGTGTGCTTCAATGGGTAGAAATAGGGGAAAGTATTGGATTTTGTTTGTTGTGTTTTCCTGGTTGCCTCGTGTTGTACCCACTAAGATAAATTATGACCTTGGATTATGCTATGGCATCCTCTTATGCTTGTGGTTTTCCAACATTAGCCTCACCAAAGCCCTTTGCAACTTTGTAGGATGTTGGACTAACCTTTTGTTTGATGTGTTAGTCCTATGCATGCGATACAAAGTCACCTTGGTTACTCATACCTTGGTGCATAGTATCCATGCTATATCAAATTAAGTGCTCACTACATCAAAGTCTAATATATAGTACTCAATGGCTCAATTTTGTCTCTCATCCTACCATCCCCCATCCCTATCAACCTCACTTTCTTATTCATTACTACCACCCTCTCCCTAATCCTTGGGTTTTGAATGTGCAAATGTGTCCCTATTCCTTTTTTATTATTATTTTTGACTTATAATTGGTTGATAGACTACGGTATCCACCTATCAAACATATTTTCTCATTTCCATTATCATTTTAGTTGCATTAATTTGTTTAGAATTTGTCATTCTAAGCATCTTTTCTCATTTCCATTATCATTTTGATTGCATTAAGTAGTTTATAATTTTTTATTCTAAGCATCTTTTCTCATTTACATTATCATTTAGATTGCATTAAGTTGTTTAGAATTTGTTATTCTAAGCATTTTTTCTTATTTTTCTTATCATTTAAGTTGTATTACATTGTTTAATCAATAGCCATTATGTAGTATAATTTAATTCTTAGGTTCATCCATTAGATTTTGTTGCATCACATATTATCTATTCATATTAATTAGGCATTTATCAAATACGTCCATACATAACACACATTCATCATCATTACATGTCATCAATAGGTATAGTAAATCATCACAATATCATTAGGATTCATATAAATATAGGCACGTCCACCTTGCATCACACATGTCAATGTACCTAATACACTCATATAAATACATATAACCACATCTTGCATCAACACTCGTTAGTAGGAAATCAATAATCACATCACATGCATCCTCCTAATGTCATAGCATATACATACATATAATCACATCACATCATATCGCATAATCCATATGCATCAAAGTCCATCGAATCAATGAATGTCCATCTACATAACATAAATCAATGTCCATAAATCATATCCCAATCCATCATAAATAAATATCCATCACACATCAAATTTTCATCAAATCAATAAATATACATTGTGTATACATCATCCATGTCTATAAAGGATCGATATTATAAATCAATACATAATCATATCATTGTCACCTGTACAAAATGGCTCATCAAAAACATCATGAAAACCTGTGTATCAGTCAAAACTCCCAACCCAGCCTCTGTCATTCCTACCCACTAGTCCCCATTTTGAATGTGTGGGTGATGATGGCACTCCTCTATATGTTGTTGGCCCTCCTCCTCGACCTCCCCTTGGTGGACCCATCGACCACTCCACCTGGATCCCAACCACAATGATCAAGACCCACTCCTCATCGAGCTCTCTACCTTTGAGAAGCTCGACCCCCTCTCTGCCATTGAGACTATACCAAAGTATAAATCCTTTTATTACTACACCTCCCTACTCACCCATGCAATTTGGTACACCAAATTGGCCATCCCCATCCCTCCTCCCTGCATCTTGGAATTGTCCCTCTCCTACCTATATCTATCTCGATTGCTCTATAGTCTGGCCCTCTCTAAGTACCATGCATCCCGAGCTAGGTGAAGGCTATCCATCTTCAAGATCACTATTTGTACCTCCCCTTGCAATGTATCCACTTAGCCCTACAACCTATCTCTCTCCTCCTAGATACTATTCTACTCCACTGTCACAGTGGCCAAATCCTCTTGTGCTTGTTATAGTTGTCCTTGTAGAACAAACAACTAGCTCTTAATTGTAGCCAACTTGATCTCTAAGTCCCCCTCCTCTCCACTCTATCGAGGTGGTGTCACATCCTCCAGAGGAGGCATGTTGGGTGATCTCCTCACCTCCTCATCTACATCCATCCTCCCTCCTTAATCCTCTTCCTCTTCCTATCCCTCTCCTTGCTCCTCTTCCTCTCCCTCTCCTCTCACCTAGTCGCTGCTTAATGCAGTAACCTCCTCCTTGATGACATCCTTAATGATAATTTCATCCCCCTCTTGCTGCTCACTCGAGCTAATCCTCTGCCTCTTGCTCCTCCTAGCCTCCTCAACGACCACCTCCATCCTCCCTACTATTGTAGACCCTCTAGCTAGAACATTGGGTATTGGTCGGTGTCTCTCCCACCATGATGTATATCGTTGTGTGGTCTAGAGGTCACCGACTCCCTCGTACATGTCCCATGTTGCCTCCTCTACTTACAGCCATGAGTGTGCTACTACTTGCGGGGATATCTGCAACCCCCACTCCCCTATCTCTCGAGATAACTGTGCAAATTTGTGAGTACCCTTGAGGATATCCTACACCACCCCGAACTGTTGTGTGACCTTGTTTTCCTGGTATCTCTTAATTAGATAGGGATATATCCCTATAATGTAGTAGTTGGTGAACATACATCACAATTATTCATCATCCTCCTCTCACGCCTCATCTCCTTAGTATGGTCTCAACACAATCTTCCCCTCCACATCATCCAACATCCTCATCTAGTATGCCATACTGCTACCTCCTAGTACCACAATCCTCCTCTTCAATTGAAAACCATCGGGTCCTCAAGATCCCTCTCCAACCTATCACCTATAGGTTGTGTAACTATGTAGGGTTCTACCCCTAAATGACATATAATTTTTTCCTTTTCATCTAAGTATGAAGAGAGACATTTCGTCAAACAGTTAAGTTCTATACTAGTTTCCAGTTTTCTATTTATTTTTTGACAGATGCTTCAATGAGTTTTTTACTATTTCATCATCAAGGATACATACAAAATGTTCACACATAAAATGAATTTAATCAGAAAATTCAATGGAACAATTTCAAAACTCCCTTTTACAAGCACAAAGGCTAGAAGAAATTGAACTATTAATTCTGACCTAGAATTAAACAATCTAGTATTGCAGTCTTGTAAATAAGCTATAGATGGATAACTATAATTACACCAGATATAAAATACTACAACACTTGTATGACGCTCAGTCACAGCTTCCCAATTTTCCATGATGACCATGAATATTCAAACCTGACTATCATATTTCAACCTAATATGTTTCCTTCGACTCCTTAATTAAAACCACGATTCTCCATTTGAAAGAGATGAAAAACCAAAGCATGATTTGGTACTAGAATTATGATTCCTCAAAATCATTACGGGACCTTAGGAATATGTATATCAACTAATTTGTTCATCAAACTGTGTATATGAGGAAGCCCAACTCACGATAAGAATCCCAAAGGCAATGTCAAATTTCATAAATATCCTTTCACCAAATGATATTTTAATGAGGAGCAACGTCACCCAAGCAAAGTAACCCTCATTTGGTTCTATCGGCACATTAGCAACTCTTGACAAATTTACTCACTTCCCAGATATGGCAGTAGATACATAAGAGAATTATATTTAAATAATTGATTCCTTTATATGAGCTCTTATTATTTGTGCCACCAAAACATATGCTATCATGGAAATCACCATAGTTAGCTTCTTCCATAAGATACTGACTCTTGAAATTTCCTCCATGTTGCCATACTATTTCACTAAGCAACAGACCTTTTTTGCAAGCGACAACATTAAAGAATTCCAAATAGCTCAACTTCCTTTAACCGGCTCCACGCCATGCCCTTTTTAATTGTGTTAGCTCTAGTTGTTGCAATTGAAGTGAACTATTATCAAATCCCATTATTTTTTTAACAACCGAGCACTATCGTGGACTCTATCTATACATGTGGTTCTAAAGATATTTGGCAATGATTCCCACCCTTTGGTTCCTTTGATTAACTTGGTTTATGAAGCAGTGGTTACAAAGATTGAGATGCTTCTTGAAGTTGTTATCTAATTCAAACTCCTCGACTTCAGGAATGTAATTGTAACTCACTCAAGGATAATTAGCTCCCCCAATAAATTGACCCCTTTCTCTTCACACTACTATTTTTTGAAGAATAATGACTATTTCATAAATTGTTGCGACACTTCAACTCACAATTCCTCCTATATGATAGCACACCCTTCTTTAGGACAGAGTAGTGTTGTGTCTTGAGGCCATGATACTCTATGTTAAGCAACAATGCTTTATTCAATAACTCTACAATCGTCCCTTATTTTGAAATATTAACCTTGATGGATATTTATGTGCTACTCAATAATAAATTTGTCAAATTTTTTAATTTCTTGAAGTTGCGGTTCTCTTATATGGACGATGTCATTCGAGTTAAACTCCTAAGAATTGCAATGGCAATAGGGTGATTGGCGGGTAGACTATGAATTAGTATTCACCCCCTTAATAATACTCCTAATTTGGATTTTGTTCGTTAACTCATCAAAAGCCCACAACATATGAACTTTAGAAGAATCAATTTCCTGATAAGCAACACCTTCATATCTTAGAGGTGTTTGAATATTTTAAGGTGGAAAAATTTAATAAGTCTCCAAGGCTAAGCATAAAACATGGTAGCAGGTTAGTCTTCAATTGCTCCCATCACTTCATTAGTCACCAATACACTACGTCTGAGCATTGACAATAAATCCCTTCCCTACGTGATTATGGAGCCACAACCAAATGACATATTCTCTTTCTTTCAAGTATACTTGTGATAACCATTAAGTTTCAAATATCACGTTTGCAATGGAATCACTTAAAAAATATCATAACCATGCTCACCACTATGTGAATATCTAGAGGACTGTCTCAACTTATTATTTATCATCACTATAATCTTGCATCTTAGGACAACTCATCTGCAAAACTTCCAACACTGACTAGAAATAATTTATTCAATATTGAAATTAAGAAATGCCTTCAAATTAAGCTTCACTAACCTCAATAAAATTACCACGATGAGCACCAGCACAGTCACTGGATATGATTGTCAACTATCAACACCTAGGAAACATCTTTTAACATTGTAGGTGTTCGACTTTCAAAGGTCTCCTCACCTCAGAAAGGCTGTGAACCACGTTCACCACAAAAAACTTGTTCCCAATCCAAAAATTCCCATCCTCTTGCAATAAGCTTCCAACAATCTTTTATTCACTTCCACTCCTGTAACTCCTCCTGAATCTTTGAATTCCCCTTTTCTAATTCACTTTTAATTTAATTATTTTTGAGAATTCATAAAAAGTAACTTAGTTAATTAATTTAATCTTTCCCACTTAAGTTACTTTTGCTTTATTTAAATAATTAATTTAAGTTATCTTTTAAATTTAGCCTTTTCGACAACATTAAATTAATTATTTAACCACGATTTTGACTTATAAAATTTGGGGACATTACAATCCGCCCTTGTCAAATATTGCTTGTCCTCAAGCAATGTCAACACAACCATGAAACCACCTGAACCGGTTGTGATTCCAGGATCTCAAATCAATCTCTGAAAGTGAACACCAAGTTTTCGTTGCACCACTCTGATAAAACCGACAAGTTCATCATACCAAAACTGAGCTTGCCCTTCCTGTGATCCCTCAAAACTGTCAACCTCTGCCCAAAACTGAAATACCTCTGAATTGTATCTGAAAATTCTGTCATACCTCACTGCCATATAATCATCAAATACTGAAATTCAATCAACTCATCAACCAAATTTGCAAAAATCAGAATTTCCACATTGTAGTAGCAGCTACAAGGAGTCAAATTTCCTATATGTATAGGATTTGAGAGCCAAAATATGATTGAAAGAACTTCCCAAATGTCAAATTTATCAGCATCATTAAGCCTCCACTAATAAAACTCCACCTATTGACTGAAAATTCTAACGAAACCATCAAGTGTTGGCTGATTGAGTACTGAACAACAGCTACAAATATGAGATTTTTCCTCAAGTCCATACATGGAATAGAGTCTTTAGTTTTACCTAGATCCCATACCTTGTATTTTTCATCAAATATTGCACTAGAATTGGGTTGAGTTTCATCCAATTCAAGATGTTCAACATTAACATCAAATTCATGGAGTAAATCACACTTAAACAAAGTTAATTGACTGTTGCTAACTCTCATAGAATCCAAATTTTCTCTATCATTTCCAATCGTGTCTTTGTATGTCACTTGCATACCTTCTTCCAATTCTGAATTCTCATCAATACATGCCAATTCTTGAAGTGTAACACACTGAAAACTGCCTTCACAACCTGCTATGCTTGCTATATCATGGTTGCAATCTGCATCTTCATATGGATATTGATCCTCAAAATTCAAAAATTTATATTTTCAGTGTGGGTTCCAATCTCTATCAACATCCAAAATCTCTCCAATATGAGGAATACTAGAATCATTACACATTGTTTCACATCTATGAAGCTTCTAAATCCCTTCAACTAGTTTCTTAGTCTCCATCATCCTTGCATCACTTTCTTGTTCATCATAAGTGGTTGCAATAGAAATAGAATTTTCTTCTTTGTATAATGAAAAGTGAATCATACTTAACTGCAAACAAAGATCATTAGCCTCTTTTTCCTTGTCTTCAACATACTTCACAGCTAGATCCCTGTCCTTAAGCAATTGCACATAATCTATTTTCATTATATCGAATGCTTCTCTAATAGTGCACAATTGATTAGGCATGACTCAACTTGCAACTCCTTTTTTCCTCTCCTTTATTTGAGCCTTCCAAAAGAGATCTTCAATGACATTGTGTATATGATCAAAACATGATAGGGCTGCAACAAGGGTGATCCCACAATACTGGTTTACAATTTCATTAAGGAAAGAAAATTACAAAAATGCTTCCATGAGTTTTTTTTTGGTTTTTAGGGGTTCACATTGTTATCGGATCTAGCATTTCGTTCCACGGATAACCCCCTCTGAAACTTGTCCATTTCTAGGATTAGTATTGAAGTTCAAGTGCATACGGTGATTTTCAAACCACCCGAAATCGTTCCCAAGTCTCAAATAGTCAATTGAGAGCATTCCCCTTGTTGCCTGTAAAAGACCTTGAAGCTTGAGATCTTTCGTTTCCCTGTTAGTACTGCAATTTGCGAAAAATCATTAGCACTGAAAAGTGCGCTCTGAGAAATTCAAAAATTTGATTCGTCACGGAAATGTAATGGCTAAAATTTAGCGCCCCTACATCGATGAATTTCAAAAATGTAAGGGCCTGAATTTTAGCGCCATTACATTTTCTTTCGACACTTAAACTTTTTTTCATGCCTCTGGCACGTTTCTTCACGTTTTCGCATTTTTCGTCAATCGTGCCACTTTTCGTGCCTAAATTTATTGCACGACTTGAGTTAGGTTTTTAATTTTCATTTGCAATTAAGTGAATGAGTTCGCCATTTTATTGTTTGCTTTTCATTTTGTCCTCTTTTCTCTCTTGCTGGGCGAATTGCACTTAAACTGCAAATCACGTTTTTTGGAGTTTCGCCATTCTTCTTTTCAACAAGCTTCGCGTTTTGCCCTGGTAAGACTTTCATTTGGTTTTGTCTTTTCATTTGTATATGTCCATGATTAGCATACGCGTTTTTGTTTCTTACATTCACGTCTTTCATTATATTCGTTTTTGTTCTTTCCATTCACGTCCTCCCTTCTTCATTCGCGTTTTTCTTCTCCTTCATACGCGATGGAACCCTCATTCATTATTTTAAATGCATCTTTCTCCTCTGTGCGTGTTCATTTCGATGCTCATTCCTTCTTTTCATTTCTATTTTCTCACCCTACACATTCGCGTTTATTTCTTCCCATACGCGTTTCTTCCCTTATCTTTCATACGCATTTCTTTCTACCTTTCTCCTCTGTGCGCATTATCACTTGATAACTTCTATCTACCCGCCATGTTCGTGTTGAGATATCTTTGTCAAAAGTTCTTCATTCGTTTTGGTAAACATTGGAAAGATTCGCCATTGTGAAAAAGAATTCCTTTGACCTTTGAATGAAAATGTAATAGGATGGAGATGATTTCGAAAGCTTTCAAAGTTAACCAAACATTGCCTTTGCTAAAGCTCAAGCGCCTTCGCCATTCCTCACTGCATTTACATCTTCAAAAAATTGCCAAAATTGCAAAAGCGCTAAAATTAAGCGCCATGACATTTCAAAGTTAACCAAACATTGCCTTTGCTAAAGCTCAAGCGCCTTCGCCATTCCTCACTGCATTTACATCTTCAAAAAATTGCCAAAATTGCAAAAGCGCTAAAATTAAGCGCCATGACATTTCAAAGTTAACCAAAATTGCCTAACACTGGAAAGTGTAAGGGCGCTAAAATTTAGCGCCCTTACACCAAAAGCAATTTTTCTCAGAATGTAAGGGCGCTGAAATTTAGCACCCTTACACCAAAAGCAATTTTTCTCAGAATGTAAGGGCGCTGAATTTTAGCGCCCTTACACTTTTTTTAGTCTTTTCCTAGATCTTTCCAAATGAACTTCATTTTTGACCAGTGCATTCCTGAGCTTCATTTTTCCGCATTCGTGCATCGTTTTGCGTGCTTCGCCATCCGCTCCATGCTTTTCCGCCCTCATGCTCATTTCACACTTTCCTATGTCCCCTAACAATTGGTGTTTGTGCGGCTGAAGCCGGATTGCGATCTACTCACCGAAGATCGTCAACGTCGAAGTGCACCGGTGTTCAGTTTCTTTTGATGGCCCTTTCTGGCCCTCCTTCTTCTTGAAAGCAAAAGCCAGATGAAGTACAAATATCAAAGGCGTTTATCGCCAACTATGGTGCTTCGAGAAAGTTGAAGAAATAAAGGATACAAAGGTTAGCCATCAAGACTTGGATTTGACTTACGCCAAAGTTAATGACCGAAGCCTCTCCCTGATTCAATGAGGGCAATCATACACAGCAATCTCCACTTGGTGGCGATGTTCCCCACAGCTACGCATAATACTGAATTTGTTCTTCAAATTGCATCTCATTACATCCGAGAAAGCAGAAGTGTGATCGACTCTTCCGGGCACGAGATTCTAAGACTCGACCCCGATTTCTTTGACATCGTCTTCAAGGTTCCTCACATGGACAAATATATTGACATTTCTATATCAAAAGCACAGGAGATTTTCGATGCTGATCCCAATAAAGCCAAATAGTTGATAAATACTCAATGGCTCAAAAAGCCTAGATCGTCTGTTTCTAGATGGCCGAAAGGACTCCTGAGAAGTGACTTCAAAGATGACGTCAAGGATATGATCACGTTTCTGAGCAGAGTGAAGGGTTTGCCGGAATCATCCACCTTTCATGATTGGATGTATGAGTACATCAGGATCATAAGGAGGCAGAAGGTGCATATTGACTGGGGTAAACAAATCAGTGATGAGATGCACGAGCAGTTGATTAATGCTCCTTCTACATTGAAGTTCTACATGA